>CAUYRT010019653.1:0-66367 GCA_963574885.1 Lepilemur ruficaudatus
GTCAATTTTTACCCCACATTTATCCTCCCCTCCTACCCTCCTGCCCTTGCCTCTCCTTGGTTTCTCATGTCCTGTATGTCTTTATGTGCTGGTATGTACCCGTCTATTAGCTCCCACTTATTAGTGAGAACATATGATGTTTGGTTTTCCATTCCTGAGATACCTCACTTAGGATAACAGTCTCCAGTTCTCTCCACATTGCTGCAAATGACATTATTTCATTTCTTTTTATGGATGAGTAGTACTCTATGCTATATTCATATACCACATTCTTTTTATCCACTTATTAATTGAAGAACACTTGGGTTGGTTCCGTATCTTTGCAATTGTGAATTGTACTGCGAAAAACATTCAAATGCAGGTGTCTTTTTGATAGGATGACTTCATTTCCTTTGAGTAGATACCTAGCAGTGGGTTGCTGGATCAAATGGTAGGTCTATATTTACTTCTTTGAGGAATCTCCATAGAATTTTCCATAGAGGTTGTACTAATCTGCAGTCCCACCAACAGCGTATAAATGTTGCTTTCTCTCTGCATGCACACCAGCATCTTCTGTTTTTTTGACTTTTTAGTAATGGCCATTCTGATAGGAGTAAGGTAGTATCTCATTATGGTTTTAATTTTCATTTCCCTGATGATTAGTGATGTTGGGCAATTTTTCATATGTTTCTTGTACATTTATCTATCTTCTTTGAGGAAGATTCTGTTCATGTCATTTCCCACTTTTTGATGGCGTTATGTATTTTTTCTTGCTGACTTGTTTGAGTTCTTTGTAGATTCTAGATAGCAGTCCTTTGTTGTATATATAGTTTGAAAATATTTTCTCCCATTCTGTAGGTTGTCTATTCACTTGGTTGATTATTTACTTGACTATACAGAAGTTTTTCAAGTTATTACTTAATTTATTTTTAATTAATTAAATTTAATTTTTAATTTATTATTTAATTAATTTATTTTATTAATGAAGTCCCATTCATTTGTTTTTGTTATTGCTATATTTATCTTTGGGGTCTTAGTCATAAATTCTTTGCCTAGGCCAATGTCTAAAAGAGTTTTTCCTATGTTTTTTTTTCTAGAATTTTTATGGTTTTATGCCTTATATTTATGTTTTTAATCCACCTTGAATTTATTTTTATATATGGAGAGAGATAGGGATCCTATTTATTTGTTCTGCATGTGGCTATCCAATTTTCCTAGCACCATGACTTGAATAGGGTTTCTTTTCCCCAGTGTATGTTGTTGTTTGCTTTGTCAAGGATCAGCTAGTTGTAGGTAGATGGTTTTATTTCTGGGTTCTCTATTCTGTTCCATTGTTCTATGTCTCTACTTTTATACCAGTATCATGCTATTTTGGTTACTATAACCTTGTAGTATAATTTTGAGTCAGGTAATGTGATGCCTCCTGATTTGTTCTTTTTACTTAAGATTGCTTTGGCTATTTGCATTAATTTTTTTTGGTTCCAAGTGAAGCTTAGGAATTTTGTTAATCTTTTCAAAGAACCAACTTTTTGTTTTATTGAGCCTTTGTATTATTTTTTGTTTCTATTTCATTTAATTCCACTCTAAGCTTTGTTATTTCTTTTCTCCTGTTAGGTTTAGATTTGGTTTGTCCTTTTTTTTTCTAGTTCTTTGAGATGTGACATTAGGTTGTTAATTTGTTGTCTTTCTGTCTTTTTGATGTGATTATTTAAAGCAATGAACTTTCTCCAGAGGGCTGTTTTTGTTGTATCACACAGATTTTGAAAGCTTGTGTCCCCTTTGTCATTCAGTTCAAGGAATGTTTTGATTTCCATCTTAATTTCATCATTGACCCATGGGTCATTCAGAGTAAGTTGTTTAATTTCCATGACTTTGTGTAGATTTGAGAGTTTCTTTGGAGTTCATTTCTAGTTTTATTCCACTGTGGTCTGAGAAGATACATGGTATGATTTCAGATTTTTTGAATTTGCTGAGACTTGTTTTGTGGCCTAAGGTATGATCAATCTTAGAAAATGTCCCATGTGCTGAGGAGAAAAATGTTTATTCAGCAGTTTTTGGGTAGAATGTTCTATAAATGTCTGTTAGGTCCATTTGTTCTAGAGTCCTATTTAAGTCCAGTGTTTCTTTATTCATTTTCTGTTCCAATGATCTGTCCAGTACAGTCAGTGGAGTGTTGAAGTCCTGAATATTAAGATGCTATTGCATTATATATTTCTTTATTTAGATCTAGAAGAATTTGCTTCATGAAACTGGAAGCTCCTGTGTTAGGTGCATATATATTTAGGATTGTTATGTCTTCTTGTTGAATTGCTCCTTTTACTATTATATAATGAACATCTTTGTCATTTTTTTACCATTGTTAATTTATAGTCTATTTTATTTGATATGAGAATGGCTACCTGCTTGCTTTTGGTTTCCATATGCATGGAATATTTTTTCCCATCCCTTCACCTTGAGTCTGTATGTCCTTGTGCTTTAGATGTGCTCCTTGGAGACAGCTGATACATGGGTTGTATTTTTTCATATATTCAGCAAGTCTATGTTTTTTAAGAGGGGCATTCAGACCATTCACATTGACAGTATTGATATGTGGGATGTTGTTCTGTTCATCATGTTGGATGATACCTCATTGTTGTGTTTTCCTTCTTGTGCTATTGTTTTATGAGAGCTGTGAGCTATAACTTTTGGGAGTTTTTACACAGGTTGGTATCTAATGTGCTGTTGCATGTATAATGTACTTTTGAGCATTTCCTGTAGGGTGGGTCTAGTAGTGACAAATTGCCTTAGTGTTTACTTGTCTTGGAAAGACTTTATTTCTCCTTCATTTATAAAACTTAGTTTATCAGTATACAAAATTCTTGGCTGGCAGTTATTCTGTTTAAGGAGATGAAGTATAGGACTCAGTTCTTATCTGGCTTGTGAGGTTTCTCTTGAGAAGTCTGCTCTTAGTTTGATGGGTTTTCTTTTGTATGTTACTGGATGTTTTCACCTCATGGCTTGTAAAAGTTCCTCCTTTTTGTTGACTTTGGCCAGTTTAATGATTATATAACATGAATCTCGCAGGTGTTCATTTAATTTCTTGTATCTGGATATATAAATCTCTAACAAGACCAGGGAAATTTTCCTCAATTATTCCCTCAAATAGGTTTTCCAGGTCTTATGCTTTTTCTTCTTCACCCTCATAGATGCCTATGATTCTTATATTTGGCCATTTTACATAATCCCATATTTCTCATAGACTTTGTTCCTCTTGATTCTTTGTTCTTTATTTTTGACTGACTGGGTTAATTTGAAAAAGGTTTCTTCAAGCTCTGAAATGCTTTCTTCTGCTTGGTCTAGTTTATTCTTAAAACTTTCCACTATGTTTTGTTTTTCTCAAAATGAGCTTTTCCTTTCCAGAAGTTCTATTTAGCTTAAATATATATATATATATACATATATATATATATATATATACACATATATATATGAGGGGCATTCATATCTTTGGTAAATTTTTCATTTATATATATATATCTTTGGTAAATTTTTCACTTATTTTTTGAATTGTTTTACTGGTTTCTTTGAGTTGGTTTTCTCTTTTCTCTTGGATCTCATTGAGGTTCCTTACAATACAAATTTAGAATTCTTTATCTGTCATTTTAGTATTTTCATTTTGGTCAGAATTTATTGCTAGAGAGCTGGTGTGCTCCTTGGGGATGTCCTTTCACTCTGATTTTTCATACTTCCAGAGTTCTTCCACTGATTCCTTCTTATCTGGAACAGCTGTTGCTTCTTGTTTTTGGATTTTCTTTTGTTTAGATGCAAGTTTTTTTCCCCCTTACTCTTAAGGGTGTGTCTGTGGCATATGTTGGGTGAGGATCTTTGGCTTTGTTTGTGGGTACCTTGATGGAGTCTAGGTTCTGGATGGATGCCCTGGTTATAGATATCCTGGATGTGGTGGCTTTCTTAATTGATAGTATTTGTAGACTGTAGCAGTGGTGTACTATGTGCATGGGCAGATTTCCTGTCTCTTGTTGACAAGGGAAGATGGAGGTATTTGAAATCTTTTTGCTTTCCTCATACCTGTGTGAATTATATTGGAATGCCCAGTTTAATCTTTGAGAACGTGGTTGTGCTTTGGGGTAAGAATCAGTCACATCTTGTATGGTTGAATCAGTAAGTGCTGTAATGGACTGAACAAATTGCCCTCCCTGCCAGTAGGTGGCACTTGAAGGAAGAAGCCAGTTGCAGTGGTGTTTTGTGGGACCTGTTACTGGTTGTACTCCATCAGGAGAAGCACTCAAATGCCCTAGGGAGTAGGTGGGGCCCTGGAGCAGAGGTGGGTGGAGGAATGAAGCTGGATGGGGATGCTTTGGGTAAACCTGCATTCAGTCTCTACAAAAGCAGACAAAAGAGCTGTCTTTGCAGGGGTTGAGGGTCTGCTTCCATGCCACTGGGGAAAGCTACTGTGGAGGGGTTGAAGTGGCCCCACCAAACCAGAAAGTCTGGTTGTGGGGCAAGGGCCATGTGGGATTCACAGTCTAGCTGTTGGGAGTGGGATTCACTTTTCTCCCTCCTCCCTTGCTCTGTGGTGCTCTGTGGCTCTCCTTCCAGTGCCTGGCTGGAAACAGAAGCCCAAATTAGCTGAGCTTACCAGCAGTGGTGCTGCAGGCTAGGAGCCTCCCTGCCCAAGATCTCACCCTAGACTGAAAGTGTGGCTTTCCTGTGGGGAGAGGGATGTTTCTCGAGTATGCTGTGGCTCAGACCCACACTGTACTCTCCTTTCCCATTCTGCCCATGTGGGCTTCCTTGCCGCTCAAGATTAGTTCACAAATCTCCCCTCTGTGCCCCTGAGCAACACAAGTGAGTCCTAGGGGTATACAATATGGCCTGCAGGCCTGTACTCTGACCATGTCAGGGAGAAGCCTGATGGTCCCAAGTTGCCTTGGGGTGTTCAAGCAGGCTTAATGTCCTTCTGCTTCAGGGTATGCCCTGCTCTGCTAGAACTCTCTGCCAGGAGAGCAGCACCAGGATGGCTGGTGGGCAGAGAACTCACCATTCAAACACCCCTTGGTCCACTGCAGGTCTTTAAGAGGAAAGGTGTGAGTTGAGTTCCACTCTCTGTGGAGGCCTCAGTGGAGTAGATACATGAACAAAGGGGAAGCAGCCACTCCTAAGAGCCCTGGGTCAATCGTTCCTTGGGGAAACTGTGCCACTCAGCAGCAGTAGACAGGAGAGGGGAGGGGAGGAAAAATATCTGAATGGAGAAGAGCTGGCACTCTCATCTCTCTGTCCCTCTCCCCAGAAGGCAGCCCATACAGAATGTCCAAGCTCTGGAATCACACAGATCTCTTGGGATCCACCAAGCCCCGTGGCTCTTGCAGTCTAGGCAGGAGTTGGAAATGTTTGTGTGGTGACTAATGACATGAAAACTGAAGGGCTGAAGCTTCCTAGGGAGGACAAAGGCACACAATGGGTGGAGAAGTGGTATGGTGCCTGCTGTCCTGACTTGGGTCTATGGTGAGGGTGAGCTGCCCTGAGGGGGCTGGCAGCCCAGTGTTTTGTTTTCAGGAAGCTCCCTGTTCAATGGTAGCAGAAGCTTTGGGGTTCGTGAGGGTATAAAAGCGTTCCAGCAGCTTTGAAGCCTGCTGACTTACAGAGGTGTGAGGGAAGGAGAAACAAAACCCCAACCCACCCTTTCCATGGGATTCCAAGTTTCTTGGGTTTGATCTCTGCTGATATCTTTCTCCTTTTTGTTCTGCTCTGAAAACACCTGTGGAATCTCTGATAGATTCTGGCAGTTTTCCCTCAGAATTACACCTCACTTATTATTTGTTTTTAATCTAAAACTTTTCCTTCCTGACATGACCTGGCAACTGATGTCTGTAGTCAGCCATCTTGCCTCACTCACTCATAGGTATTTAAAAACATATTTGATATGTTTTAATCTATTGTAGTTATTATAATTTTTGGTGCACAAACTATCTCATATTTGGCCAGTGGGAGTCATTTTAACTTGGCTCCTATTGTCTTCTGATGTGACCACAGTGAATATGGATAGCTCCTTTGTTTTCTTGTGCGACAAGATGTTCCGGGCTCCTATTGTGAATTTACTGCACCAGACCTGGAATCAGCCATCTCTCCAAGGATATTAATGGTTGTGTGTGTGTGTCTGTAAGTGATATTCAGAAACCACAATCCGGACACTAGGGGTATGACCTACCACTGAGTTGGTCATTGCTTCTAGACCTTTTGTGTAAATAAAGATAGGTTTTATATATATATGTATATATTTTTAAATAAAATACATCATGACTTTATTACACTTTTTATTCAAATACATATCTACATGTCTCATTGACCAATATTTCCCTTTAACCATGCTTCAGACTTTTATAGGATCCAGCTTGGGGAAAATTGAATTCATGATGTTTAGTTTGAGTTGGTGAGAAATATTTATGTATTTTTTTCAGTCACTACTGTGTGTAGTAAAGCTATTTTTAACCATCAGTGTATAGATTACTACTATGGCTCCTATAAAAATAGGTTTGCAATGTATGGAACTTGAAGCTGGTCTCTGAAAAATTCTTCCAATCATCAAACATGTTTAATTGTTAGTGGAGTAGTCAGTTCGTATCAACACCTCATCAAAATGAAAGTGCTCTGCTGTTAGGAATATATTTGATGATGTAGTACCTACAAATAAAAAAGCAGCATACATTAGAAAAATTTATGATAGCTATGCTAAATTGATTTTATAATAATTCTTGTGTTTTTAGGGCACAAACTTATAACAGGACTGCAAACAAATACCTATTTTTGTGAAGATTTTTTCACATTTTATACATGCCAGCTACCAGTAATAAAAATGTTGATTTATCATTCTAGAAAAGATTAAATTATTTTTCTATTTTCTTTAATAGAAATTAATATTATAAAATTGTTTTTACATTAAGAGGTAATAAAAAATTATAGTCAAAACTGTAGAGAAAGCATATGTTATGAAGTTATCTTAGGCAGTTAGTTAATAAGAATGTGTGGGTCTTTCTTAAAAGATTCTGTTATAGTTGGGTATTTGTCAGCTATTTAAAATTTGTTGCTTATTGTGATTTCTTAACCTAAAAAATATGCACTTCTATACCTAATTTTGCATTTTAAATTTTATATTATAATTTTTTAAGTGGGATCCCTAGATTGTAGAAGTTTCAGACCCCACAAAATTGGAGCTGCTAGGTGAAGGTTGTTCTTCATGTAACCTCTATAATTTTTACCCTTCTCTCCCCTAGTCTGTGCCTGAGGACCCCTATAGAGTGCCTCAGCTGGCCTTACTTGCTCTTTGGCTTCATGAGGAGAGAAATGTTGGGATACTCATTCCATTTGCTTCCTTTTTGTCTCTCACCATAATTGTAGCAGTGAAATGTACTCTTCCAAGACCTCAGGACTTGGTGGAAGGCTCCTATTCCATGTTTTCAACTCTTATGGGGATTTGGTAACACTATTTTCCCTTCTTTTCCCTTTAGTATATTCCCATGATACTTCATCATCCTGTTGCTTTCCTTAATCATGTTCAAGACTTCAGCATATTGTTCTATTGTTAAATTCTTTTAAATATATTCCCAAGATACTTAGATATATTCCCAAGATACTTCATCATCCTGTTGATTTCCTTAATCGTGTTCAAGACTTCAGTATATTGTTCTATTGTTAAATTCTTTTAGTTCATTTTTTTTTTGAGTGTGTTATTTGTTTTCTGTTGGAACTGATATAGATATTAATGTTAAGTCCAAATAGAGAAAGCTGGATTGGGGAATTAGCTAAAACTATTGGCTCCTTTGATATACATGATACTTCAGCTCACATATTTCCTTCATGTCTGAAAAGTGTGCTGTGTTTGGACCCTGTTTAGGACATGGGACTCTTTGTAAGGAAGGGATTTCCTATGCTTCAGTTTTAGGCTGCACTGGGATACCACATACCCTCCCCGCTCTCTCCTGAGGGCGTGTCTTCTTCCTAGAGTATCACCACTGAAGAGCATATGAGTCTTTGATACTCCAGGATGGCATTTAACCCTCTTTGCAGTGTTTAGAATTATTCCCCCTTTGCTCACATAGGTACACTTGCTTCCTCTTCTAATACCTTTATTACATAATATCTGCCACTACTTTAAACATTTATGTTATATAAGAAGAGCTTATAACTTCACATAATTTATGATTTCCACCTTGCAAAAGTCCCTGAGGCAAAATTTTGAGTATCTGAATAAAATGGGTAAAGGGAAAACTATAGAGAGAATCACACAAATTAAAATTACATTATTATGTCCCTAAGACCAACCAAAATTATTGCAGCATGTTCATTAGTGTGATACAAACTATTTTCTGGAGCCCACATGGGGCAGATCTTGGTGTGCTTATCTTCAGATTCATACTTTGTCTTTCTCTGCCCTGTTCTCCATTATAAGAAACTGTATTTATCAAGCCCTTGGTTCTCTAACATCTGTGTAGGTTTGGCCAATGGAATGCACTGATGTAAAGAGTACATAAAGAAGGAGAGAAGCCAGGATGTTCCTTCTTTCTTTTCTGCTTTTGGTGGTGTATTTGGCAGCATCTCTGCATCTTCTATGGGTCCAGATCTTCCTGGAAAGCACCTCTCTTTATGGTCCCACTGGAGAGGACCACAATAGGTCCAACTTCTAGTCAGTGACTGCAGCTCCTAGATTTGGGAATGTAGCCTCTTCCCTATCATCCTCCAGCCATAAGGTGATAGAAGCTTTTTTTGCTGTCAATTTCTGGGACACCTGACTATTTTTCTGTAGCCTCAGTTCAACTCAACTCGACAAGCCTCCTGGAGAAAATTCATTTCTCTTTCCAGTCCATGGTTAATTTCAAGCAATGATCTTGACAAGGGGGGAAATGTGGTTATGTAACTACATGACTTACTATCCACTTAGACTTGACTGGAGACAATGCGAGGAGTAATAGGTTGATGGTACGCATAAGACTCTCCAAAATACAGGCTATGTTAACTCTTAAATTTCAGATTTTTTTGCTTCCTGACTTTATTTTATTCAATGTAACTAACTTTTCCCATACTTCTTTCTAGACCTCTTCTATTTAATTTTATTTTTGCTTTATTTTCTTGTATTTCTTTTCTTATTAGAGTATCTTTAACATGGGGAAATAACCCTATGTCCAGGACAAAAAGGAATGAATGGGTCATGCACAGAAATTTGGTCAAACCATAACTGTGGGGTCTCATTTCATGTAGGCATTCTACAGTTTTCACCTTATTATTTTTGCTGTACTTCCATAAGATCTTAGAAACTCACAAGGGTTCCTATAATTTCACTGTGTCTCTCTATATTTTATTTTAACTGTACCTTCTTCCAAAGCAATAGCTTCCTTCTCTGATCTATACTGTTCTGTTAACAAATCATATTTTAGGATGAGTGAGAAGCAGAGTAGTCCCAAGGGACCTCAGCAGCAAGAGTCTGTGGTTTTCATTCCAGTGCCCTACCATGAATGTGTCTTGAGTCCCATCTGCCTCCAGTTCTATCTCTTAGTTTAGAATAAGTGATAGGAAGCCTGAGTTCAAAGGTGTGGGAAAGGGGATCTCTTATGCAACCACACGTCCCTTGTCTCTTAATTTGTATCTAGTTGTTAAGAGATTTGATCGTGATCTTAGTGTTAATATTTTACCTGTTTCTTCCCCTCCAAATCATGAAGATTAGTTTTTCTTCTTTCTATTTTAAGAGTGAAAAATACCAATACCAACACTAGTCACTGTAGCAAGAGGAGTGTTATTACTTTTAATAAAAATGAGAATGATTACAATGAAGTACTGTATGCTTCAGAGAATATGTAATCTCAACTCCTAGAGAACTTGGCTAGCTGAACACCTTACTAAACAACTCTCTATTCACTGTATAGGTTGGTCTAGGTATGTCCTCCAGAATGCTGCCAAGAAAAGCAGTCTAGAAGTGGTTGCCTCTGGTGGGGCTGACTTGTAGATTTACAATCCCTGAACCCATAATGACCACTTTTGGGTTTGTTTGGGTTTCTTTTGTGGTTCTGTAGAACTAGAAAGCTGCTAATCAAAATTCCTAGTGATCGTTTATTCACTGGTTAGTCCATGTGTGTTAAATAATTGCACAACCAATCACTGGTGACCAAAGTGAAGGTATTGAAATCCACTAATGGTTGAACCACCCATTGCAGAACAGGTCTGAAAATAGCTACAGTTGTTGAACTTCAATCAGGGTCACACGTGTACCAGGTACCCAGGCATTGGAGAGTACCAAAGAACAAGGGTCTAAGGGAAGGAAGCCTCCATGACTGCAGCTTTTGCCGAGATGTTACCTTCATGTTTCTTTAGAGGAAGAATTAAGGCTACTTTCCAGATTATATGTATCAGGGAAAAACTGCCAACCTAAATACTTATAATGGCAAAGTCAATCTTGTTTGTGTGGTAAACGGTTGAATGAATATTGACAGGAGATTACGTAGTAATTAGAATTTTGTGTGTGTGTAGATGTGTGTAATTTGATTCTCTAAAAGGAGTTTGTAAGGGCAAGAAGAATAGAAACCGTTACTACTTCAAACTATACAGAGTAGGGTCTCTTCCTCACCTACCACTCCAACCAAAAATACTGGGGCTGGACTAAACGCAGACCATGGTGGAATTTGTTCAGAACATCAGTTATAGATCAGTTGTCATGCCCAAAAGAACTTAACTTGGTCAAGTAACAGCTGTGTGACCTTAAACTAGGCATTTATCCATTCTGTGCCTCAGTTTCCTCCTTTGTAAATAGGGGTGGGCATAATAACTCTTGGTGTGTTCTCATGAGGATTGGATAAGTTAGTACATGAAAACCACTTGGAAAAAGCATTCAGTAAATATTAGCTAATGTTATTAATTATTGACATTGATAATAATTACATAAATAATTAATTTCACTAAAATAAAACCTGTTATGAAATAAAGACTACTGTATATACTAGATATGATACACTAGGTGTGAGTTTGGAAGCATGGCTTCAAATCATGGCTTTGACAGTTACCCCAAAGTGAGTTATAAAATTTTTAGAGCTGGAATGTGCAAGCAATTTTTAGATTATCTTATTCAATTTCCTCAATTTATATAAAGAAGTTGAGGCCAGGGCATTCTTGCTCAAGGTCACATAGTTATTCAGTAGCAGCATGCATTCTACTCTACTGTTTCCCTTAAATAAAGTTGGCCTTTCGTTTCTCCATGTGGAAATCAACATGTTGAATTACATTAATTTTGCCCCCTGATTCAATTGATATATAGGTTCTTTAAAGGCTCAATTCATTAAATTAATGAACAGATAAAATACATGAACATACGCATATTCTATGACATAGCAATTCCACTACTAGATATGTACCCAATAGAAATGTGTGTACAAAAAGATAAAAACTAGAATGTTCATAAGAGCACTGTTTGTATTAGACCCAAACTGGAAACTACCGAAAATACCCATCAACAGCTGCATGGGTAAATAATCTGGTACATTCACACGATGGAATATGATGCAGCAAGGAGAGTAAGTGAACTGCAGCTACACACAATATCAATGAGTCTCACCAACGGTGTGTTTGTTACATGCAAAACAATTCATAATATGTGACTCTATGTATATAGAGTCCCAAAATAAGCAAAACTAAACTATGCTGTTAGAAGTGGGGATGGTGGTTACCCTGGTGGGGGTTAGAAACTGAGAAGGGGTGCAGAGGTTTTCTAAGGTGCTGGTAATGTTTTTTTCCTTGATGTTCTGGTTGCAAAGATGTGCTCAGTTTGTGAAAATTCAGTGAATTTTATACCTGTGATCTGTGAACTTCTCTACATATACTTTACTTCAATAAAAATTAAACACAGTAAAATAAAAAAATTGGGAAAAAAAGAAAAAAATGTATCAGCTATTGTCAGCTATTATTCCATGTACTGGAGATATAATAAAATAAAACTGCCATCCCTGCCCTCATGAAGGCTCTGTTCAGCAGGGGGTAGAAACAGATCTCAATGAAGGAAACTAAAGTTATTTAAAAACTGTAGTTGATCAGTGATTACTGCCTTTATTAGGTAGCTAATTTGTAGCTGCCTTTGTTGCCTTTCAATTTATGGAGTCTGATATTATAGTTAAATATTTGATATTATATTATCTTTTATTCTGTCTCTAAAACCTTCTTTCACATATTATTATGTATATATATTTTATCTCTAATTCTTTTTCTTTTCTTGGCTGTCTGCTGATTTTCAAGTGGTTTTAGGCTCATTTTTCATCAGTACATCAATGGACATGTGCCAATTACCACAAAGTGTTCATTTCTCATAAAGAAATAGAAACCCAGCAAGCTAGAAAAACTTGCTACGCCAGCCAGTGGTATATGGGACCTATTACAGTCATTTAAATAACCTCAGTCGTGATCTGTTTACAAAGGAAAGACTATTTGCTTTCTAAAATCTATTGCCCATTTCATAACCTCACTGACAAATGCAACGTTATTCAATATTATTGTCTCATGTTTTCAAAGTTGTATTTTAATTGCCTTTTAGACAAAAAGGATACTTTAATTATTATGCTTAATTGTGCAGAGAGAACAATTACAAAAAACTGGGATATGCATTGATGTTCTAATGTGCTTTTATGGAATACATGAAGTCCAAGTATCAAAAGAAAAATGCTGAGAAAACAGATGAAGAACAAAGACTTTTATTGGGAACACATACAAAGCCCTGAGAGAAGCAAAGAAAGATGTTGAGAGGAGAGAATACAGTGTGCTTTACTTTATCAGTTTTGATTGCTTGTGTCAAAATGTCCCCATGGACTGAAGGAGTGTATAAATCCTTTAGCTTGAGTTTATAGTGAGGTTGATAGTATTACTTAATTTCATGTTTTGTGAACACTGTATTGTTTAATAATGGTTCCTTTAATGGAACTTATGGTGACATCTCTTTAGTTGTTATCCTGATCCTTTGTTTTCTTGTCATCGTCCCTTCCTCACACCTCAGTTGATACTGGTGTGTGGCCCTTGTTGGCCATTTTGCACAGTGTGGCTCAGCCCACAGGTCACAGCCGATTGGAGGAGGGAAGAACTCATGTTTCAATCAGAGCACCATTCCCAGATTGTAGCCACAATTGATTGGTTAAGAGGTTGGCATCTGCCCCAAGCTTGGCCAATCCCTTAACCAGAAATTTTGGATTGGGTTATAGAGAGAGAAGTTGGTTCCTCTTTAGCTGATGTGTATGTGTGATTGCTGTTTTGTGGACATTTTTTTCTGCCATGTACCATACTCTGTAATAGAAATGAGTGACTTGGATGTGCAGTGGGGAGCAGAGTTGGGAGCTGAACATTATTAAAATAATTCCTGGCTCTAGTTCCTGTCTGTTTATGGGGCCAAGATACATTTCTGTTCTTGGATTCTATAAGCACATTACTTACTCTGAAATGGCAGAGTGGGTTTCCGTGCTTGCAACAACAGCCCTGCCTAGTATAGTTTCCTGGCTTTATTCTGACTCTTCCACAGACAGTAACATATGAGTTACCACTATGCAAAAATCCAGTAAGTCAGTTCAACTCCCTTTGGAATAAAATAAATTTTAAGTAAATAAAATAAATAAAGCAGTAATAAATATTTTAGAATTCCTAAAAAGGACTTACATTTCATTTCACATTTGGAGTTATGTTTCACTTAATGATGAATACTAACTATAGAATTCATTCCATTTTTATTGTTTATCAGTCGTAGGAGGACTTTCCATTTAGGACAGTAAAGTCACTATACATAGGCCGTTACAGAATCTCGGCCTAAAAGCAGAGAGCTAAATTCCAGAGAGAATAGAAACCAGGGGTTATGGGGCTCTTGGGAACATTTCTCTGGACTGGATGGAGAGTGGAGTTGTGAATTCAATGTCAGGATCCCAAACACCAAATTCCATTGCATGTCCTCTGTTGCTCAACAGTTGCCTACCATCATGTTTGAGCAAAAACTTCAAAAATCTATATTTTCAATTGCTATCTCCTTCTTTCCATCTTTTAAACTCAGAACTCCTCTCCTTGTCATTCATTAGCTCTCAACATCCTTGGAGGGATCCTTAGGCCAAAGTTGAATGAACAACCATCTTGGGAGTATATCTGTGTCATTAGCCATTACAGAAGGTGAGGTGTGAGTTGGGGAGATGGCAGACAGGTATGTGGTTCAGGATATGCCTTAGGAGAAAGTATTATCAAAAGGAAAATAAATTCTGCATGATGAACTCACCCAGTCAGAGGTGATGGAGAACTAACCAGAAATTTATACATTTTCTGGGTGGCAGGGGACACTTCTCTGAATTCAATCTCATTTCATAGGTGGGCAAGTTAGTTGACTTCTCTAAGGCTTACTCAGTTCATCTTTTTAAAGGGGAAATAGGCTTATATATATGGTTGTATGGTTTAAATGAGAAAATTCACTTGCAGAATTTAGCATAGTAAGCACTCACTATATGTTAGTTATTAACACTGGGAAAGGATAATTTTTTAAAATGGTAAAATCATGACTCTCACAGAAGTATAAAATGAACATGTGTCAAAGATTTCATTTAACTCATTATTAAATAAATATAACTGGTTCAGAGGGGAATCCAGCAAACAGATTCATTTATAGACCAGTAATATTGAAATTATCTGCTCTAAACAGTACATAGTTTTCTTTTGAAGGCACCCAGTAATCTTCTATGCTTATTCCAAATTTCCTGACATTGCTATAATTATTATTAATTATCTTAGCTGAGTTCCCCCATTCATGCCTACTTCTCAGGAAGCGCTCTACTTTTGACATATCATAAATCTCATGTGCCTAAAACCCACATTTACAATATAAATATTCCTGCCCATTCGAGGTAGATTTTTCAATAGAGTTCCACTACTACAACCCTTTATTATCAAGCCTTCAATTCTTGGCCATAATTTACCAGCTTGGATTTAAGTCAAAAGGTGAAAAATATGTTGAGGCTTAAACAAGAAAGAAAAACGGAAGTGGTCATGCTGGCAATTTACCCATTTAGAAAATGTCTGGGGCTATGAAAACTAAATCCACTGTTGGCAGTGCACACTCAAGCAAGAAAGTCTATTTGGTGTGGGAAATAGCACTCAACTTTTCATTTTCAGCAATTTAATCAAATCTCTCCTGCTCTCTCAAATATTTATTTAGTCTACTATAATTTATGGTAACCATGGCACTTACTATTACCCAGGTGTTAAATCTAATACAAAAAAAAGGTAAAAAGAATAGTAAAGAAGTATCAAGTTATGCCCAAGGGAACTTATTAAGTATATTTCATTTAAATAATCCAATTCAACCAATTGAGGCAGAACTCCTAAAAAAATGTACAACTTGAAAGAACGTGGCTAAAATTGGAGCAGACACCTTACCTGAAAGCTGCCCAGATCATTAATTTTAATAATTTCTATTGCACACGTCTTAAGTTGACTGCCTTATAGTCATTGTATTGGTTGTTGCTTACCCTTATTCTTTGATATAATCAGATTGCTAATAGGATGCCCACTTGAAAGATGAACAATGGGGCCAGTGACTTGCATCAGTGACCTGCACAAGGACGTAGTCAAGGCCAAAGACAAATATTCTATTTAAGCTAATTTTTATCTCTCTTCTATGAAAGCTGAGATTTTTCCTTCTTAGAAACAGACAATTTCAGGAGGTTAGCTACGTGACCTTGAAATAGTCCTCTCCTACAATCTTTTATCCTTCTCAGAAACCATCTAGTTTCGTACCTTGCCGTCCACCAGTCTGCGTCAATTCCACCTCACACACCTTCATGGGCTCAGCTTGTGAATTTATTTAGTGATTGCCACTCCGCCACATCCAAGAGCCATTTTTAGAAGTGGAGGAGGAGTACTCAGCGTCATTAATCATATCATCAGGAAAATGCAAATCAAAACCACAATGAGATGTCACCTCAGGATGATATTTTCAGAAAAACAAAAGACAAATGTTGATGAGCATGTGGAGAAATAGGAACCCTTATGTACTATTGGTGGAATGCAAAATAATGCAGTGGCTGTGGAAAAGAGTATGGAGGTTCCTCAACAAATTGAAAATAGAATGACCGTATGATCCAGCGATCCCAGTTCTGGATATTTATCCAAAATAATTAAAGTCAGGATCTCAAAGAGATAATTAATACTTCCTTGTTAATTACAGCACTATTCACAATAGCCAAGATGTGGAAACAACCTGATGTCCATGGACAGATGAATGGATAAAGCAAATCTGATATATACATATAATGGAGTATTATTCAACTTTTAAAAAAGAGGAAATTCTGCAATATGTGACACCATGGATGAACCTTGAGTACCTATGCTAAGTGAGATAAGCCAGTCACAGAAGGACAAATATAGCATGACTCCACTACTATGAGGTGTCTAAAATAGTCAAATTCATAGAATCAAAAGGTGCAATGGTGGTTGCCAGGGACTGGGAAGAGGGAAATGGGAGATGCTAATCAATGGACAAAAGTTTCAGTTAAAAATGTGAATAAATTCCAGAGATCTGCTGTACAACATTGCACCTATAGTTAGCAATACAGACATATTTTATTTTATTGTGCTTCTCTTCAATGCACTTTTTACAAATTGAAGGTCTGTGGCAACCCCGTGTAAGCAAGTCTGTCAGCCTCACTTTTCCAACAGCATGTGCTCATTTTGTGTCTCTACGCGGCACTTTTGGTAATTCTTGAAATATTTCACACCTTTTCGTTATTACTATATCTGTTATGGTGATCTGCGATCAGTGATCTTGTTACTATTGTAGTTGTTTTGAGGCACCACAAACTGTGCCCATATATGACAGTGAACTTAACAGATAAATGTTGTGTGTGTTCTGACTGTTCCACTGAATGGTGGTTCTCTGGTGTCTCTCCCTCTCTTCAGACCTCCCTATTCCCTGAGACACAATAATGTTGAAATTTGGCCAGTTAATAACTCTACAATGGCCTCTGAGTGTTCAAGTGAAAGGAAGAGTCACATATCTCTCACATTAAATCAAAAGCTAGAAACGATTAAGCTTAGTGAGGAAGACATGTTGAAAGTCAAGCTAGACCAAAAGCTAGGCCTCTTGCACCAAATAGTTAGCCAAGTTGTGAAGGCAAAGAGAATTTGCTGAAGGAAATTAAAAGTGCTACTCTAGTGAACACATGAATGATAAGAAAGTAAAACAACCCTATTGTTGATATGGAGAAAGTTTTAGTGGTCTGGATAAGAGGTCAAAACAGCCATAACATTTTCTTATGCCAAAGCCTAATCCAGAGCAAGGCCCTAACTCTCTTTAATTCTATGAAGGCTAAGAGAAGTGAAGAAGCTGCACAAGAAAAGTTTGAAGCTGGCAGAGGTTGTTCATGAGGTTTAAGGAAAGAAGTTGTCTCCATAAAAGTACAAGATGAGTCAGCGAGTGTTGATGTAGAAGCTGCAGCAAGTTATCCAGAAGATCTAGCTATGATCATTGATGAAGGTAGCTATACTGAACAAAAGATTTTCAATGTAGACAAAAATGGCCTTATATTGGAAGAAGATGCCATCTAGAACTTTCATAGCTAGAGAGAAGTCAATGCCTGGCTTTGAAGCTTCAAAGTACAGGCTGATTCTCTTGTTAGGAACTAATACCGCTGGTTACTTTAAGTTGGAGCCAATGTTCATTTACCACTCTGAAAATCCTAGTGCCCTTAAGAATTATGCTAAATCTACTTTGTCTATGCTTTTAAGTAGAACAACAAAGGCTGGATGACAGCACACCTGTTTATAGCAGGGTTCACTGAATATTTTAAGCCCACTATTGAGACCTACTGCACAGAAAAAAGATCCTATTCAAAATATTACTGCTCATTGACAATGTACCTGGTCATCCAAGATCTCTGATGGAGATGTACAAAGAGATTAATGTTGTTTTCATGCCTGGTAATGTAACATCCATTCTGCAGCCCATGAATCAAGGAGTAAGCTTGACTTTCAAGTTTTATTTTTTAAAAAATACATTTCATAAGGCTATAGCTGACATAGACAGTGATTCTTCTGATGAATCTTGACAAAGTAAGTTGTAAATCTTCTGGAAAGAATTCACCATTCTAAATGACATCAAGAATATTAATGATTCATGGGAGGAGGTCAAAACATCAACATTAACAGTAGTTTGGAAGAAGTTGATTCTAACCATTATGGATGACTTTCAAAGGTTCAAGACTTCAGTGGAGGAAGTCATTGCAGATGTGGTGGAAATATTTAGGTTATTAAGTATGAAATATCCAATCTCTTTAAGTGCTAAGTTTGACAGTTGATATCTCTGACATTTCACTTTGACTTTTCTTATTTTATGTTATTGTGAAGGTACATCCTCAGTCTTTCAAATGCACACTTTGGCTTATAATAATCTTTCAAAAATTTTTAGAGCAACTTTTGTAAAACCATGGATAGGTCAAAAATTTGAGTGATATTCAAATATGAGTTCTGTCATAGAACCAATGCAGCACAGACAACCTGTAATATCAATGAAGTGTTTGGGAAGGATGTGGCTAATGAACACACAGTAGGTTGATAGTTTGAGAAGTTCCATTCTGGTGATTTTAATCTTGAAATTGAGCCACGTGAGTGACCTAAGACCAAGGTGGATAATGATGAACTGAAAGCTGCAGTGGAAGCGAATCCATCTCAACCTATGTGTGAATTGGCAGCAAGGTTTGACATTACTGTTCCAACAATATTGGACCATTTGAAACAAATCAGCAAAGTCAAGAAGCTGGATAGATGGGTTCTGCATGAATTAAACCAGCGTCAGAAGAGAAATCATCTCAAAGCTTGCCTTTCTTTGTTGTCACGACATAAAGGTGAACTATTTCTACATTATATTGTTACATGGGATGAAAAATTGTTTCTTTTTGACAATCACAAGCATTCAGCACGATGGTTGGATAAAGATGAAGTGCCAAAACACAGTCCAAAACTGAATATTCATCAAAAAAAGCTAATGGTATCTGTTTGGTGGTCCAGCACTGGTATTATCCACTACAGCTTCATGAAACTTGGTCAATTGATTACAGCAGATATCTACTGCAACCAACTGGATGAAAGGATGAGGATGCTTGTGATTAAGCAACCAAGATTGGTCGATAGAGATAGGCTGATCCTCTTACAAGACAAAGCTAGATCACATGCCACACAAACAAAGCTGCTCAAACTACAGAGGCTGGACTTGGAAACTCTTTGTCATCCACCGTATTCACCAGACCTTGCACCAGCTGACTACCACTTCTTCCAGGCTTTGGACCACTTGTTGCAAGGAAAAATAGTCAATTCTCAACAAGCTGTGGAAAACACCATTTGCAATTTCATCACCACTCACTCTTCAGGCTTCTTCGCTGCTGGCGTAAACAAGGTTCCTGCTAGGATGGCAAAACTGTGTTGATAGTTTAGGCACATACTTTGATTAATTATACTGCATCTTGTTTGAGATATCAAAACTAAACTTTTGATTCAAAATTGGACATTTCATATCTAATGACCTAATAGCAAGAGAATGACAATTAGAAGTGAAGCCTGAAGATGTGACTGAATTATTGCAATCTCATGATAAAACTTGAACAGATGAGAAGTTGCTTTTTATGGATGAGCAAAGAAAGTGGTTTCTTGAGATGGAATCTACTCCTGGTGAAGATGCTGTGAGCATTGTTGAGATGACAGCCAAGGGGAAATCTTCTGTGAGAGGAAGAGTCAATCAAGGTGGCAAACTTCATCATTGTCTTATTTCAAGAAATTTCCACAGCCACCCCAACCTTCAACCCTCACCACCCTGATCAGTCAGCAGCCATCGTGGAGGCAAGACCCTCCACCTGCAAAAAGATTACTACTCAGTGAAGGTCTAGATGATCGTTAGCATTTTAAAAAAATAAAGTATGTTAAATTAAGGTTTATACATTGTTTTTATAGACATAATGCTGTTGCACACTTAATAGACTACAGTATAGTGTAAACATAACTTTTATACATGCTGGGAAAGCCAAAAATTTGTGTGACTCCCTTTTTTGTGATAGTCACTTTATAGTGGTGGTCTGGAACTGAACCTCCAATCTCTCTGAGGTATGCCTGTACTGTATTGTACACTTAAAATTTTTTTTACCAGGGTAGATCTCACATTAAGTGGTATTACCACAATAAAATAAAATTTAAAAAAGGAGAAAAGAGAAGGATTAGGCCAGAAGCCCACAAAGGCTAGTGGGCTGTCTCATTGGTTGTGGGCTAATTATGAAGTCTGACCTAAGAAGTAGACAAAACCCTGGTGAAGAAGTCAGGAGACTGAGTTCTAGGTCTGGCTTTGCCACTACTAAATGGCATGACCTTGTGCCAATAATAATTTTTTTTTTTTTAGTTTCTGAGTATGTTTATCACTATTTGAACTAACTTAGTAGGAGGAAGATTATTATAATTGGCTCTCCAATTCTAATCTGTTTGTGCAGCACTATCGAGAGAGCATGGGCTTTGGAGGCTCCGATCTTGGTTCTGTCCTTAAGTAGTTGCTATTCAGTACACAAAAAAATTACTAAATGTCTCTGTGCCTCAGTTTTCACACCTGAGAAATAGAATGGCAATATCTCATAGAGTTGCTATAAAGATTACCTGCAATGCATTTAACATACCTGCAACAAAATATGTGTGCACTAAAGGATAGCTATTATTTTTACTTACTACTTCAGGTCCAATTCCTCTGTGAATTAAGTATTCTTATATTTTTTTCTAACTTTATATCCAGATACTAGAGGAAGGAGAATGTGAAAATTCAAATATGGCATGCTGCTTTTATTATTTTAACCATATAAACCAGATTATTTATTAATTTGGATAATGTTTACCCATACATTAGACAAATCTACATGTTGGTGATCCATAGCAAATTTTCTGTTTTAGGCTAAGGGTTTTTCTAACGCATTGCCAATCTAGGTGAGGTCTTCTCTCTCAGGTGGTGATTCCTAAGGGAATAAAAAACAGTTTTGTTGACATCTGCAGCCAAATATGGGCCATTCGTTTAAATTCAATAGCCCAGAGAAAAATTATTATGAAGATAAATAAAAAGTAGCAGTGTGTGCTAGCAAGTAGGACTAGACAGAGAGTGAAAAACCACAGGTTCCAGTTCACCTTCCACACTAATTGTAAATGTGACCCGGAGTCATCACTTAATTTCTCTGGGGCTCTATTTCATCTGTGCAGTGACTTGTTGAGCCACATATTCTCTGATGACAGCTGCATAGAGGCATAGTCTATGCTAATTAAACACTAGTTACCAAAACATGAGGAAATAAATTTGGATTATCTGTGTTTTGGATACTATTGTTTTCCTACATTAACATAGACATCAAGGATGTGGACAATCACCACTGAGAGGGAGAGCCCTAGCATTTCTGTAGCGCCTTGTAGTGTATAAAGTGCCTTTCAAATGTGTTGGTTTATTTGGACCTCACAGCAACGTGTGAGGTAGATATTACTAATCTCTCCCTTTGGCAAATGAGGAAAGCCTGTGTGTATGTGTGTGTGTGTGTGTGTGTGTGTGTGTGTGTGTGTGTGTGTGTGTGGTGTGTTTGTGTGTGTGAGAGAGAGAGAGCACACAAGTGCAAGAGCATGTGAGCCTGAAACCATTGTAGAAGTCAGTTAACTGGCTTGTTCCAGAGCATTTATACTCTTGTAGCTTTGCTGTCCTGTCATCCTTCATCTATTAATACTTCTATTTAGCCCGAGCCCGTTAATGTAGGAACTCTGCCTTGAAAGAGCCTATCACTATACCTCAGGGAAACTACAATAATTAATAAATTAATAATCCAAAGAATGACTGACTTTTAACACACACAAACAAATCTTACACCCTTGCCTACTTGCTATTGGCCCCAAAGATGACTTTTTCTGGACAGGGCACAAAGAAGATAACTTGCTTTCCTCCAGCTTTGGGAGAGCTCAAGGAAAAGTGGTCAAATAAATTTTTCCAGTTTAAAAAAAAATTAAAAAGACTTTTAATCTTATTACAAAAACAATATATATTTACTGTAGAAAATTGGAAAACACAGAAAACAACTCCAATTCCACCAACCAGGGAGCACTTTTCTTGATATTTAATATGTAATAGTGGTGACAATTGTGTTTGGGGCTTGTGTTTTAAAATTGGCCACCTGGGATAATGGCAAAATACTCATCTTTCATGGCACTTATTATTTTTTTTCTGAACCTAAATTTGGCCTCTGAATCTTTCTCAACACAATGCCAGTGGGTCCATAATACTTGATCAGATTTGGTTTGTGAGTTGAAACCTATGTTCTTTTGTACCTTTCCAAAGGCTTTACTGTAGCATATACAAAAGCATACACACATATTTTAATAAAATTGACTGATTTAACTGGCCTGAAGCATGCACCTGCCTTATTAAAGTGATGCCATCTATCCTGTTTTCTATAAAAGGTACAACTCTTGAACGCCAATCAAAGGATTTTCTCTGCAGCTTCAGGGAATGGTAAGATAAGGGTAGAAAGTTAAAAGGACTTAGACAGACAACTATAGAAACCAGTTCTGAAAATGAACTTTAATTTGAACAGTTTAAGTACAAAATTTTCAAAAAGAGACTTTAGTGGTGAAACTACTTAATACCCAACATTTCATGTTAAGTGTGTGTGCTTTCCAAATAAGGTGTCCCCCGTCCTTCTAAATTACTGAGTATAAAAGCTGTAATGTTATATGTTCCCAAGGGGCAGAGAGTAATTCAGACATGAAGTAATTTTAATAGAAATCATTCCTCTTTTCTTGGCAAGAGAAGAATTTCAGTAGGAATTTTTTAAAATTACAAAATATCCTTCCCTGGGGGATCCATGCCGCCACTTAGCAGATTTCTCATTTCATTTAACACAAATATTTTGATTCTCAGGGGGAAATCTGTTCAGTTACAGTTTCTGCATTACTGTCTCCCAAAGATAAACGAGTTGCTTTTTTCCAAAATGAACACAGGAGGGGTAAGGTGGGAGGAAAATGATATAAATCTCAGGAAAAATTTTCTAAAAACAAATAATTTATCAAAGCCCTTAAGAATGGAAACAACTTTTGATTTTTATTTCATTTTCTTCTCAGAATTTTTTTAAACAAGGAAGAGATTATTTTTTTCCAGGGAAAATTAGCCTGAAAATCTGCCTACAGGAAAAAGAGAAGAAGGTGATCTTGGAAGGCAACTGGGCTTCTCTTTCCTTCCCAGATCAGATGATCACAATAGCTTCCTGGATGGATGTGAGGCTACATCTGGACTTAGCTGAAAAGGGCTTTCTGATTGAGCAGCCACGTTTGCTGGACAGTTGTGATCACGGATGTTTTCCTTTGCTGACCTTGGACTGGATGATGTCTAGCCATGCTAGCACACCTGTGAAGGAGATGCAGTTCGTCATCAGTGCCTGTCTTCAGGTGTTCTCTGCCCTCAAGATCTGAAACTGAGTGCTTAAACCTCCCCTTCTCAAGCAGCGTTAAAAATGACAGCTTGTCTTACTGATAATTTCATTAAAGTTCTACTCTGCCAAATAACAGGCAAACATATCTTCCATTTTGGATGGTGAGGTGTAAGTGGATTATATTCTATATGTTTGCCAGCAGTCCTGTAGAAAATGCTGAGCTTGAAAAAAATAACTCAGTGATGACAATATCAGGCACCATGAGTTGCTAGGGAAAATAGGGAAGCAGGTAGGTATTTCTGTGTTTATTGAAGTGGGCATCTTCGTATCCTGTTTCTCTGAGAGATTGACAAAGCTTTTAAGGTCGACTTCAGCACCATGTTTTGGTGATGAAACCATTCCTTTCTGTGGAAGTAAATGATTGTAAGTCTTTCAGAGGAGGAGGAACTAAGTGAACTTTCAACTAAACTTGGTGCCTTCAAATAAATTCAGGTTCAAAGCCTCTTACATTTTAACTTTAAGCATCAAGTTTCAGGTCTCTGTATTCGAATTAAAAACTTTATGCCCTAAAATCATGAAGCCATGGACCATGGACCATGTATATCTTTTCATCATTTTACCCCAGGGATGATCACAGTGGCTGGGGACATAGTGATCAATAAATGTTTTTGCCCCAGCAGTCTGGAAAGGTTAGCAACATCAGGGAAATTGCTTAAATAGATTCATCAGAGCTCTGCTTCATTCGTATGGCATTTCTATCATGGATTCATGGTTGTTACAAAAATGCAGGGTCAGAAACCATCTGAACATACATGCAGTCAGATGTCGCAGTGATCTTTAGTTCCTAATGGAATATTAAAAGTTTCATTGCCTGATGGATTGACGTCAGTGTCCAAGGTAATTGCCAGATGTTTTGACATTAGGCTGTAAACCCTTTTGGAGGAGAGGAAAAGCAGCTCTCTAAAGCCACAAGCAGCTGTTAAAAAAATACAATTATTTTTTGAAGTGGGGTTTTTATGACCATTTGAGTTCTAAGAATTTTAAAAGTGAAGTGTAAAAAACCATAATACCATTACTTTAAATTAGACCTCTAATGAGCCTCTTTGTAAGGAAACAGATTTTATTAGGCCAGTAACTGCTTCCTTCTTCTCTATCTTCTGCTTTGACTATGGTAGGCCTAGCAGAAGTCACTCCTAAGTCAAGTACAGCATTTAAACCCTATACTAATGAGGCCAGAAAGGTTGTTAAATGTCCTGTGGTCAATTTCAGGATGATCAAAGGCTCACCTGATTAATTTTGCAAGTATGTGCCATGCAGTGCTTCCCCTGAGATGTAGGACAAGAGAATATATGACTAGGCTAGTGTAAACTCATCTTTAGTACTAAACAAATACTACTAATAATAGTTATTAATATTAATAGTAGAAACTAATATATTTTTGGTACCTACTAAAGACCAAACTCTGTGCTAGCGTTTCACATATAATCTTCACAACAATCTTATAAGATAACATAAAAAATCCCATTTTACAGAAGAGTAAAATAAGGCTCATAGAGGTTAGATGTCTTCCTCAGGATCACACTGCTGTTATATGACAGGTGTCAGATTTGTAGCTAAAATTACCCTCATTCTTTTATGCAGACTGCCCCCAATAATACCATTTGTAAAGCAATTTATAACTGATGAAAGACTTTTTCATCTATTCTGTTTCATTGAGTGCCAGGGATTGCTCTTTAGGTATACAATCTTTGCTATGGCCTTATGGAGAGGGAATGGATGTCAAAAGGAATTAACTCTTCCAGCTTAATGCCGCTGGGAAATGACTGAGCTGGGTCTGGGATCTAGGTGCTCTGACTCTTCATCCTGTGTTGTTTCCATTACATAAAAGACACTCAAGATTTCAGGGCCAGTGAATGTTCATAGTTTTGCCACTACTCTATTTTTTCTTGGAGGTGCAATTTGCATTGAAAATCAAAAGACAAAGCCAAGCTTAGCAAGAGTTTATCAGACACACCACATCAGCCATTTCTTCCATGTTCCCTAACTTTTGGGAGTTTACACAAATGCAATACCTTACACAATGCAAGTATGCTTATAAAGTAAGTTCTTTGAAAATAGTAGGCAATTCATATATGTTAACCTAATGAATAAATGAATGTGTAAAAACATACATAATTACAAAACAATTATTAAGCACAAAAAAGGACTTAAACTGTAATTTGTGCCTGCTTCCTTAGCTTAGAAGCCCGTTCTAAGATAGGCTTTTGCCCATTCTAAGATAGGTAAACTGTTTTATATACTTAGTGTGAAAGAAAGATCTGGAAGACTGTACTATAGGTGAATTAGAGAAAAGTTGAAAGATATTGGGTGGGTCTGAGAAAAATTATTGGTTCATCTATGACCTTTTGCTAAAATGAGTTGTTCTCAGATGGGGACCACACTTTATTTTTAACTTCTTTCCACTCTGCCTCCATTGCCTAACAGTGTTGTCTAGAAACAGCATTCTTTATCAAGTGTTACAGATGGGCTTGGAAGCATCTGTTTACCCTCTAATATTGAAAGTAGAATAAATAGTACATATACATTTTTCTGGAGAGTAAATCCATAGATTTCGTTGGATCCTTGGAATGTATGACCCTGCAAAACCACCAGCCTAAGGTTACTCTCCATCCTGGCTGTGTGTTAAAATCACTTGTTCAGCTCTTGGAAATTATATATGGCCCCCCACCAGGGCTATTAAATCAGAATATCCTCGGAGGTGGTGACGAGGTGTAGAAATTAACAAAGTACACCGTGGATTATAGTGCACTGAGTGTTGAACACCACCGATCTAGAGCACAGTATAGTAATGTTATTTGAGTGAGGAGGGAAAAGAGAAGTTGGGAAATCTTGTGTATGTTTCTTGGGAGTGGTGTAGGTGGAGAAGGAGGAAACAAACCAAAGAAAATATTTTCTTAGTTTCAAATGTATTGGCTTTTTCCTTTTGCTTTCTGCTAATAGCCTGTGGTCCATCATGCCAATGCTTTTCTTAAAAACTGCCTCAAATATTTTCCATAAGCTGCCAGAGGTATGGTATATATAGTGTTATGTTTTGGATTATTTACTGTTGTTTAAGTGGCAAACAAGATAAATAGATTTTGATTAGTTGAATCCAAAGTGGGATAATTGGAATGGCTGGGAATTCCTATAGAACTGAAGAAAAAGATGAAGATCTAGGTTTCTGGAAGGCCAGGACACAGGCAGTTCCTGGAGCCTCTCTGCTCAGCTCCTCAGACCTCCAGCTTGTGTTTCTATCACCAAGGTTCAAAATCTGGGAGGCTCAGATTGGTTCAGGTATCATCTAGCTATGGTAAATGTGTGGGTACAGCCACTGAGAGCCCACCTCTGTGTATTGGGGGCAATTCCAGGAAAAGAAGTTTCAGAAACTTAGCAGTCATGTCAACTGATGTCTACTTTATTCATCAATGAATTCTAGTTTAATCTAGACCAAGATCAAGTTTCAAGATATAAAAGTGCAGGAGAAATAGAAAAGTGACAGCTTCAGAAGAGGAAGTCCGCTAGAGGATTCTATTTATGAGTTGGGTTGGTTGTGGGGCAAATGGGAGCGTGACTATCAAGAGGCAGTGATTTTTATGGTGTTTACCATCACAAAACTGGTAAAGGATCCATTATAACAGCCATGTAACTAGCTAAAGCAGAGCTTAGATGGTTCCTGATAGGTCATAGCATTGAGAACACCTGGGTCTAAAATAGAGCTTCTTAATTCCAGCATTGTTGATATTTGGGGTCTGGATAATTCTTTGCTATGCATGCATGCATGTATGTGTGTGTGTTGAGAGGAGGTGTCCTGCACATTTCAGGATGTTTTGGACCATTCCTAGCTTCTACCCAATAGATGCCAGTCATAACAAAATGTGTGTCTCCAGACATTCCCAAATGTATCCTGCAGAGCAAAATTGTCCCTGGTTGAAAAGCACTGACCTAGGGGATGATTGATAAGTGATTGGTTCAATTCACAAGTGATTATTGAGTTCTTACTGTATACATTGGGGTGGTGGCTGGAGTTATAGAGGTTACTGAGATAGTTCTTCCCTTCAAACACTTCATATAATAATGGAGGGAAAACAGATGCAAACAGAAAATCAAAAGTTTTGTTCTCTGTTGTATCATCATCAGCCACAACATTCCTTAGAACATATCTGCTCACATGATTGTTGAAAGAATTAGTAAAAATATGTCCTTTCTTATCTGTGTGACTTAGGACAAGTTTTATAAACTCAAAGAATCTCAGTGTCCTCATTTGTAAACTAGTTTTAAAAATACTCTCAGGATTTTAGTAAGATTCAAGTAAAATAATGCATGCTGGGAACATGATAGACATTCAAAAAATTTTTTTATAAAATTGAAAGTGTAAAGTGCCAACTGAGAACTTTCCCTGGATCTCTGGAATTGCCGACAAACATCCACAGCTGAACAACCAGGCACAAAATGCTATGCATTCTAAATTTGAGGGAAGACCTGGCAGCCACCTGACCACGGTTCTTACAAAGAGAGGTCATTCCAGCAGCACCTTCTCCATCTAGATTATATAAAGAAAGCTGGAGATGGGAAGAGACGTTTGCCATTTGGAGAAAGCCAATTTTTTCTCCCCTCAATGGGATGTAATTTATCATATACTAATCCCTTTGCAGTCAGAGATGTCTAAGAAATTCATCCCATTGTGTAAGGGGATAGGTGATGCTGCTGCATTTGGAAGTTTGTGTACATGATGTTGCAGGATTGTGGAGAAGGGTGTGTGTGGGGGCAGTGGACCTGAGACCTAGAGATCCCAGGAAGTGGATAGTATGCTTAGTATGGCAAGAAGACCTGGTTGCTGGTGAGACTAGCTGGAGTTTAAATCAGCTTGCTGGGAACCCCCAGAGGGCAGAACAGAAGAGCAGGTGGCTGAGGGGTAGACGCGCACAGGTGCTATGGGCCGAACCACATTTATGGCCCCAGGGTAGAGAAGGAGGCCAGTTTATGCCAGCACCTCCCACAGGGAGGGACCCTCAGGGGTCCTCAGAAGAAGTAACAAATGTGCCCACAAGAAAGAGCCAGTGTTTAGAAGCTGGGGGTCCCCAAGCACCTAAATGCTGCTCAATAAAACAAGTAACAGAAGAGAGACAGAGAATTCATTACCATGGACACATGGCTGGTCCGATTGTATGAATCAGGGTATATGGCTACAACAGAACCAAATAAAGTATGACTTGATGAAAAGGAACAGGACTCCTGCCCTAAGATTTATAAATTACCTCTAACTTGGGTCTGGATTGGTCTTTCAGCCTGGCACAAGGCTGAGCCTAAAGTGGGTGGGGGTTGGAGGTCCGCAGGGCAGAGGGGTGGACAGGACGTTAGCCCAGTCCAGTCTCACAGATGTTCTCTGCTTGCATTGCATGATTGCTGGGCTTGCACAGAAACCCCAGATTTTACAAGAAAAAGGGTCTCTCCTCACATTCTATCAATAGCACCATAGGGAGTCTTCATTTCCAAAGGTAATTGCTGCAAACGTGTTACACAATATCATTCATTACTTGCTAGGATTGAGTGTTGAAAGTACATTTCACAAGATAATGAAGTTGTTTCCCACGACTAAAATAACTGGTTATCTGACTCCTAGGTTCATCCCACATTAGGTGTATTACACATACACTTGTCAAAATAAATACCTTACTTGGGATGTGTCAGAACTCACAACAAACTGATGAGAAATGTGTAGGGTTGTAGAAAGCAAATCAGAGAGGCTGAGTGAGCGAGGGGAAAATAATGGTCCGTGTCAGCAAAGGGACAGCCCAACAGAGAGATGAAAGCCTGGTGAGATTTTAAAATGTCTGCATTCTCATTTTTGCGTGTTTCAGTGAACAAATAGGGCCACATGTGGTCACACCAAAAATATCAGTTTGAAATGAATTCCTGGCTGCAGTGGTGTCTTGTGAAGCTGGCTCTGTAATTTACAAAGGTGACAGCCAAAGCCATAAAACTAAAATGGGAGTTTTCAATCAGGTAGCATGAGACAAGTGGGGGGAATCATATAGTAGTTGGGAAAATACATTTTTATCAGGCAACAGGTGTCAAAAAAATTAAACAACCTGCCCCTAACAGGAAGAGTTGCAGGAATGGATTTGCAACCTTACTTATTGAATGGAAAATTATTTTTTAAGATTTTGGGAAATATACAGAGTAATTTCCAAGTGGAAATTATGGATTTTGGGGGACATGGAAAATCTAACAACAACAATAATAATAAAAATAATAATGGAGAAGAAGGAAGAGGAGGAGGAGCAACAAGAACCAGAAGGAGACGGCCAACAAAGAATAATAAATCTTGCCCAATCCAGCTTAATAAAGCAGAAGCAAAACACGACATATACAAGGTATTACATATATACAAACATGTAAGCTCAATTAGAAAAGGCGGCAAGGATTGGGAAGATAACAAGAGTAAACAGTACAAGGTTGGCAATGTTGTTTCAATGGCAGCAGTCATCTGTCTCATGTGTCATCGTAGTTGAACAATACCATGTAATAAAACACCCTGAGAGGCTCCTGCAGTTTGCAGCCGTGACCGGTGTGTACCTAAAGAGCTCCAAGTTGATGGAGCATCGTTCAAGCAAAATAGCCAGGTGGAGAGCCCGGTTCTGTCTGTTTTGGGGCTGACAAGGTCTGAGAACTAAGCATGGGCAGGTGGGCCAGGCATTTGGGGCTCTGTGTCCACTCTGGAATCCTGCAGCTTTCCCCTCTCTCAGCAAGACTAATCACAGTTCAGGCCATTTTGTGATCCAGCCATCAGAACCTTCACTTCACCAAAGACAGAGAAAGAATTAATAAAGAAAGAAAATTCCTGGAAGACAAAGCTGTAGTGAGAGCTCATAAACCCATATTAGGGTTTGTTTTTTAACCTACAGTTATAATATGGCTGTTCTGAGCATTACTATTAATAATAAAATGAATAGGATAAATAGAACCACAGCAGTGAGGAAAGAATCATGGGCTGTGGGGGCCAACAAACATGAATTCAGACCCTACCCATTTAGGACAAATTGCTTAATTGTTCTAAGCTTGTGTGCTGTTGAAGAATACTACATCTTTTGTAAAATTACAAAGATTAAATTGATATTGATGAGAATTGCTTCTAATGAGTGCTTTTTACAAATTATAGCTTATGTTAAAGTATCTACAGCACCTCATTGTTATGAGATGGGGCCAATGATTTCCCCCCATTTTACAAAGGGAGGGGCTAAGAAAGAGTGAATAACCTGCATGAGGTTACAGAAGTGGTAAGTGGTAGAACTGGGATTTGAACTAGGTCTGTCTGGCTCCAGAACTGTGCTCTTAACCTTCACGTAAAAATGCCAAGTACAGCCCCTGATGCGTAGTGAGCACTTTCTAAATAGCAGGTCCTATTAGTATGGCAACTACCTTAAATCCCCTCTGGAACAAAAAAGGATGTAAATAAAATAAAAGAACCATTATTGTTGTTGGTGTCTTTTTAATCATGAGAAATATAAAATGCCGTGCCAGCTCTCATAGACATTTTGCCTAGAAAATTGTGAAGACTTTCACATTACAGGGAAATGAATCAAGTGAGCAAAATCAAACGGCAGAAAAACTTGTCTTATCTATAAAGTCTTAAAGAAATCTGCCACTAAAACATGAGTTTCTTTGAGGAGGCTGATGTTTCTGCTATGGTCTTAGAACAATTGGAAATGTAGGCTCTATTGGAACAATGAAGGGGTTGATTAAATTTTTCCAAGGATGTTCTTTAACAGACTCAACAATATTCACTGTGGAAGTCCAAACAATAGCAAATCTAATCCCAAATTAAAATCTTTTATTTATTAAAAAAAACCCAGGATGGACAAGATTTAAGAAGGAGCTTTGAGTTGCCTGCTGAAGTCAAAATTTCCTTGGGACTGGATTTGCTTAGGTATTTAATTTCCTTACGCAATTATACCTTTTGGTATAAGAAACCATAAACATGTTTAAAGGAAATAATTTATCAGATGAAGCTCACATTAAAGAATTGTACACTTAATTTCTTAATTAGGTGAGTGAGAATTACCGAGATCTGGCCAAGAGAGTTAAAAAAATAATAATGTTAAGAAAATAGGCCAGGTGATTAACAACCTATTTTTAGGACTTGACAGGCCAGTTTTATTCCTAAGAAGAAAAAGGGCTTAATCTATTTGTAGAACTTGATCATAGCCCAAAGCCATTTGTCACTGCAAGTTAAAAACCTCTCTGCTAACTTACTACTTTAAACAGCCTATACTAATCCCTCTGGAAACTCAATCTTTTCACCTCCTCACCAGATGGCACTAAACATCTTTAAAGGGGAAAAGAGAGGTGAATGGGAATGTTTACTTTTTGATTTTCCATCTAAAAAATGAATCCATTTAAAATGCTAAGTACCGAGAGACTAAAATATACAGAGCAATTGAGCCAATTTCTCATGTTAAGCAGTCCCACAGCATTTCCTGTCTCTGCCCAGGATCAATTTCATGTTTTCTAAAAAATTAAATTTGATAATGCTAGGAAAAGACAATCTTTCTAGAGTCATTTTTTTAATGTGGTAAAATATACATAACATAAAATTTAACATTTTAACCATTTTAAATATACAATTCAATGGCATTAAGTATACTAACAATGTTGTACAACTGTCATGATTATCTCTTTCCAAAACTTTTTCATCACTCAAAACAGAAACTCTGTATGTATCTAGAGTCATTAAAAATTTTTAAAAAATAATTATAGATTTCCAGAAAGTTGCAACAGTAATATAGAGAGGTCCTAATACACCTCACCTAGTTTTTTTCAGTGGCTAAAGGCTATGTCTTAGTGCATTTGGGCTGCTATAACAAACTGTCATAGACTGGGTGGCTTATAAACAGCAGGAATTTATTTCTCATAGTCCTAAAGGCTGGGAAATCCAAGATCAAGATGCTGATAGATTTGGTGTCATTTGAGGGCCCACTTCCTGGTTCATAGACAGCTGTCTTCTTCCTGTAACCTGGTATGGCAGATGGGGCAAGGGAGCTCTTTGGGGAGGAAGAATCCTTTTTCTAAGGGCACTGGTCCCATGGTGAGGTACCCACCCTGGTGACCTAAGCACTTCCCAAAGGCCCACTTCCAAATACCGACACATTGGGGATTAGGTTTCAGTATATGAATTTTGGAGAGATATGAACATTCCACCTATAGCATCTTATGTAACTATAGTACAATATCAAAAGCAGGAAATTGACATTGGTACAATGTGTGTATATAATGTTTTAAAACATTTTATCAGATATGTAATTTGTGTAAAAACCACTGCTATCAAGATACAGATAAGTTTGAATGAAGGGTATAAATCTCACCTCTCTTAAAATGCTTTTCCCTCTTCTGTTTATTATATAATATAGTTCCTCATCACACATTATACTTTTTGCTTTAACCAGCAAATATAATTTAGAAATGTTAAGAGCAGAAAAATGTATCGTATTTGCTTATATTTTTGTTGTTTCTATTGTTATTTCTTCCTTCTTGTTGTTCCAAGATTTCTTCTTTAAGTATTTCCTTTCTGTTTAAAGAACTTTCTTTAGGAGTGGTTTACTAATGACAAATTCTCTTAGTTTTTCTTCATCTAAGAATGCCTTTATTTCCCTTTCATTCCTAAAAATAATTTTGCTGAATATAAAATTTAGTGTTGACAGTTCTTTCATTTGAGCATGTGAAGAATGTGTCATCTCCTTCTGGCCTCCGTGGTTTCTGATGACAAATTCACTGTATTTGAATGGTATTAACCCTATAGGTAAGGTGTCTTTCCCCTTTTGCTAATTTCAACATTTTTTATTTATTTTTCTAAAGTTTGATTACAATGTATCTCGATATGGCTGTTTTTGAGTTTATCCTGTTTGGAATTTACTCAGTTTCTTAAATCAGTAGTTCATGACTTTTGCCAAATTTGGGGATACTTTTTTAGCCCCACCCTCATTCTACCCTCATAATATTCCAACAATATGAGTGTTAGATCTTTTGTTATAGTCCCATACGTCCCCCAGAATTGGTTCCTTTTTTTAGTCTATGTTCTCTCTATTATTCAGATTTGGTCATTTCTATTGTTTTGTCTTCAAGGTCACTGATTTTTTTTCCTCTGCCTTGTCTGTTCTGCTATTAAGCTCACCCATTGATTTCTTTTTTGTTTTGGTTATTGCATTTTTCAATTCTGAAGTGTTCATTTGGTTCTCTTTTATATCTTCTAATTTTTTGCTGAGACTTTCTATTTTTTAATTTGTTTCAAGTGTGACTGCAGTTGCTTACAGGAGCATTTTTGTGACAGTTGATTTAAAATGCCTGTTAGATAATTCTTACATTTGTGTCATCTTGGTGTTGGCATCTGTTGATTATCTTTTCTCATTCAAGTTTAGATTTTCCTCGTTCTTGATTGATGACTAATTTTTTATTATATGCTGGAAATTTTGAATATTATGAGATAAGACTCTAGATATTGTTTAAATCTCCTGTTTTTGCAAGCCTCCTTGATGCCATACTGGCAGGTAAAGGGGGATCCTGCCCGTTCCTGCCAGGTGAGAGTGGACACATTCAGGTTCTCCGCTTCATCTCCATTGACACCACTGTGTTGTTTCTTGGGGCTCAATGTTCTCTCTAATTCTCAACATCTGTTTATGTTTGCTTTATATATAGTGTGCAGGGTTTTTAGCTATACACAGTAAGAGGAATAAGAAGTGTGTCTATGCCACCTTGGTCCTGAACCAGAAGTCTTACAGTCATTCTATTTTATTTTATTTTGCTGTATATTGGTGAAACACAGGCTCCAAGTAAAGCTATAGTAACAATGATGCTTTTGGTTGAAATTTTGGCATGACTGTAGACCTTACCAGTTTCTGAATTGTGTACTTTGGGAGAAAAGCAGCACCCATGGGTCAATGTCTATTTCTACCAAATAAAGTGTTGGCAGGCCTTTTGTTTTTATAAAAGAGTATAATAAAGAAGGTTAATATATTTTTCTTAAAAATATCAACTGATTTTTTAGATACTATTTAAAGAGTCTGCTTAAACACACCTGAAGACTTGGGAATTATATCCTCATTCTAAGCTTTCTGGTCTGGACAGGGAAGTATTGAGCTCTAAAGTGACACATGCCATTGATTATTAAATAAAGACACCATGCAAGGGAATGGAAAGCACAGCCTGCAGTGTGTTTTATTCTTCCTCTTGACTAGAATAAAGCTGTTGAATTATGAGCTTTAACTATCATGTCACAGAGAAAGCAGTCAAGGTTGAGCACACCTGCTAATTATAGACCAAGCTAAGCAGGAACACCCAGTTGCTACCAGCAATCTAGACAAACCACAGTCTTTTCCTTGGAATGGAAATATCCCCATGGTAGCCCCAAAGGTAACAAATAGATTTAAGAGCTTTTAGTTTTAAGTTTCTATGATTTCTAGCTCTAATGACACTGTATAGTATGGTATATATATATTATGAAGAGTTGGAAAATTTTTTATGTATAGAGCTAAATAATAACATTTTAGTCTATGCAAATCACACAGTCAATTGCAACTACTCAACTCCTCCATTGTAGCATGAGAAAAGCCACAGACAACACACAAACAAAAAAGTGTGACTGTATTCCAATAAAACTTTATTTACAAAACTGGGGAGGGGACCAGATTTACCCAGTACACTGTAGTTCACTGAGTCCAGGTATATATTAATACCATGTGGAATTATACTTTACTGAAATATTAATTAATATTTTTCCTATAGATTCTCATTTCCCTACAGATTCCTATGTGTGACAGGTTATTTTATGCTTTCTTGCCTTAGGAATTTTGATAGGTCAGAAATCAGAAATGGCTTGAAATCAACTTTTCTTATTACCTATTGTGGAATGCAAAACAGGAGTATGGCCAATAACACATTTTGCTTGACCCCAGTGATGTTTTGAAAGAATTGGAATTAGTAACTATCGTTTAACAATCAGGACATTTCATATAAAAATATAGATTTCTGATTTTCCTAGAAAGATGAGCAGATTGGGCAAAACAGGGCCTGTATCCCTCATGGCAACACCTGGTTAGAGCAGAATAGCAGTTTAACAGTTTGTCCCAGTCCCCACTATTCTCTGTTGTCTTCTGAAATAATTCCAGTGTTAGCTGCCATTATAATTTTCTCTTGACTTTTTTTATGGTAAAGGTTTATTTCTTTACCTTAGTCTCTATACCAGAGTCCATTTTTATAGGTATGAGTCTTTGGGCTCCTTTTTTTTTTTTTTTTCCTTATCTGCCATCCTTGGTCAGCAGCCATTGTAGGAATAATGCTAGTGGCCCAGATGAGGATGGAAGCAGAAAAGGACTTTAAAAGGAAGGAGGAAAAAGAGCTACCTCTAAATTGTCAAGTGTTAAGATGACCATGGGACCCTGGAGAAATAGAGCCAGCATTATTCTTTGTGATTCTGGTGGTTTTAAAACAGATTGCAAATCCGTTTTGATTGAAACTGGGCTGGCCTTTGTGACTGTCTCAAGGAGAATGTGATGGAGGTGAAAATGGGTGACTTTTGAGGCAAGAAGCCATTCCATGTCTGTTTCTCTTGGAACACTCTTTCTGGGAGACTTCACCAACCATGTGAGAAGTCTGGCCACTGTGAGTTGTCCATGTGGATAGATTCAGTAGAGAGACCACAGTGAGAAAAAGATGCCCGCAGAGTCCCAGCTGTTATTGCTCCCAGCTTCTTAAACAGTCCCAGCCCAGATCCCATATATATAAGTAAGAAACCTTCAAGATGACACCAGCCTCAATCACCATCTGCCTGTAACTTCATGAAAGACCCTGAGCAAGAACTAGCTAGCTGAGCTCAGTCAATCCTCAGAGCAAAATAAATGATTGCTACTGCTTTAAGCTACTGTTGTGGGGCACTTTTTTATGCTGAAGAGATGCCTTCACTTCAGTATTCATTGCAGCATTATTCACAATGTGTATGCATATGTAAGCACTTCTCACTTTGTGTTCCAGTTCTGTGCTTTGGATGAAGACTTTGGAAAGTTCTCAGCAAGCTCTCTGAACTTCTTTCCACTTTGTGTAGCTGCATTGTAAATAAATAAGTAAATACCGCAGAGAGTTATTTTTCTAAAGCTCCTCCCATCTTGTTCAGGCTTCCAAATACAATTTCCTGAAATCACAACAATTTGGATATGGAAAGGGGCTTGATATTGTTTTAGGAAAGAAAGGTGGCTAGGTTCAGAGCCTCTCTGAATGAAAGGGGTTTTTAAAAGCAAGCAAGGAAGGAACCTGTATGGAGACCTAAAAATGAGCGAGGAGGGCTTTGTTGAGGCCCCAGAAAACTTTCTTGCAAATGAAGAACAGCTAAATGAGCCATTTGTAAGCAAATAACTGGAGAACTGAAGAATAAAGAGGAGGGGAGTGTTTTTTTTTTGTTCAGGCCAAGTAATATGGGTAATGCTAAGTTTGGGAACCAAACTGAGAAAGCAATAAGAATCTTAATGGCTATTTCTGAACCTTCCAGTTGAGGAAAGAGAGAGAGGAGGAGCTGGGGAAAGATGTTCGAGAGCTCCTCATACTAATCTGAAGTCTCCATGAAAATAGATAGCTGGGTTCTCTTTTGGTCGCCCTACTCCCAATGACCTCAACTTTATCAGCTCTAGGGAAAAAACAAGTGCCATAGGATTTCTTCAAAATAAATTCTTCTCAAACTCATGGCCTCTTATATTAAGAAGTCAAATATGAGACTGCCATATGCAAAAATGCAGCAAAAAATTGTGCAGCTGAAACTAAGACATACTCTTCTGTGGAAAAGAATACTTTTAACAGAGTTGACCTTAGAGTTTCACATATTAAGATGACAAAGTGGCTTAAGCAGAAGGATGAAACCAAGTCTACAAGGAACAAAAAGGAAATTGGAAGCAGGATGTCTTAGTAATTTCTTAAGAAGTCATCATCATTTCATCTGTGGTATCTGGGCCATCCACATCTGCGTTACCCAAGACTCCCCTTGAATGTTTCTAATTATGGGGGTAGCCGAAATTCTGTTTGAGGTCAGAAGAGAGATGAAGACATTCTGACCCCAAAGAGCACTCTTGGTTCTCATAAGTTCATTCTTTTCATGGTATGTATAGAAAATTACCTTAGAATCATGCCCTGGGCCTCCTAAGGGCCGTAAATTCAAGAGAGGAGATGATTCTGGAAGGCAATGAATTCTTTCTCCATTAATTCGCATCCCTTAAGACAGCCCACAATGAAATGGCTGTTAGTGACAAGATGAGTAGTTCCAGAAAGTAGAGTGGATGGAAACAAAGGGTTCCCTCTTTGGTTTAAGTCAACTTTAAGTGTCTGAGAAAGAAATTGTCAGGAAAAAGTGCTAAAGAAAGAAAGAAAGAAAAGAAGAAAAGAAAGGAGGAAGAAAGGAAAAAGGAACAAAGAAAGAAATTTGAGGATTATATTAGACAACCAGATAAAAATAACCTCAAATGACCCATCAAATCTAACCAAGATAAAATCAGACGTACCTTATTCATAGCCTTCAATTAAAATGGCAGTGTTTATAATTACCACACAGTACATTGACCCAATTTTTATAAATAATCTGAATGTTGCTTTTAAAGGCAATGGTGTCAGAAAGAAAGAAATCTTTCTGAACAAATCCGTCAAGATTTCGGGCACCATTTCTATAGCAACTAGAAGCAAGTCGTAAGACTTGGCAGTGGGAAATTCTAAGTAAGAAAAAGCAAACCACTTTAGGTTGTTCAAGTTCGGTAAAAATAATAAAAACAGTTAATCTCATTGGACTTCTTGATTGAGACTTTTTAAAGTCTTTCCCAATTTTATCAATGTCATTCAGGTACAAGTTCCCAATCGGGCATCCTATAAAACCTCAGAATGTTCACAGGTAGCAGTGGAGCCCTCAAGCTATTTGTAGTATTTCAAAATGCCTAATACAAATGGTATGTTTATGTAACCCTGATGCGTTCTGAACCTACATAATCCAGTATCTGTGTGGAACCACTTTCAAACAAAGCATAGTCCTAAATTACATTTTAATAAAGGAGTTTTATTTTTTATTCAAGACATTTGAATAACATTACACCATAATGCTGTCGATATTTTTTGTGCTCCCTTCTCTCTTCTCTTTTCTTCCAGCCTCCCCACCCCAGAGCTTTGCACTCATGAATACTAAAATTCTTCTTCTACTTCCTGCCCTGAACTTTTCTCCTTTACACTCACTCTTTTCTTCCTCTTGATTTTGTTTTCCCCACCTGTTCCTTATGTAGCTCTCTCTAACTTCTCTCATACTCTTTTTCCACCTCTTTCCACTTGCTAGCTCTTGTCTTGCTCAGCTGTCCATTTTCCTGCTCCTGCTTCTTCCCAGTGTAAGAAGCAGCACTGTGCCATGGTGGAAACCAAGGTAGAAACCAAGCACACAGAGACAGCAGCAACATCATTGCATTTATTGAGTGGAAATGTATCTGTTAATCATTTGAGCATTGCACAATGACCCAAGATCTTGTCTTCAAGTGACGTCTCATTTACTAAATCAAGGGTGAGAACTTAAGCCTTTCCTTGTTGACTTTCTCCTTAACCATTCCTCCCTTCGAGGTGCCCCTGTGCTACCTTCAGGGAATCTCTAGGATGCCACCACACATAGTTTAAAAAAATGTTGCATAGTGATCACTTTCTTGCCACTGGTTTGGTACTGTCCCATTAAGTAATTTTTTTCAGGTGTGTGTGTCATGTTTTTCCAACCAGACTGCATATACTTTGGAGACAGGAGACAAGGACTGGGTGTCTCCTACACCATGCTCTACTATTCTAGGTGGTCAGCAGGCATTTTATAAATACCACAGAGTTAATGATACTAAAAATCATGGGCCAAATCTATTTTTCCTAGCAGAGGGCATTTCCCAAAGTATATGCCAAGGGGCAATAGTTCTATAAAATATTCTGTAATAAAAGCATTCTGTGCAGATTATTGAGAAAGGCCAAAACGATATATGCTTTTGTAGAGATTCCTGATGCTTATTAGTCTATTGTTTGACTTGTTTAATCCAGCATACTATAAATTTACTTGGTGTCTCAGTCCTTTTGTGCTGCTGTAACAAAATACCTCAAACTGGGAAATTTATAAGAACAGAAACATATTCGTTACCATTCCGGACACTGGGAAGTTCAAGATCAAGGCATTGGCAGATTTGGTGTCTTGTGAGGGTGGCTCCTTGCTTTCAAGACGGCTCCTTGTTACCATATGCTCACCTGGCAGAAGGAGCTAACACTGTGATCTCAGATGGTAGAAAACAAAAGGGCAAAAGCCCTAGATAATCCCCTCCAGCCCTTTTATAAGGGCATTCCATCCATCCACGAAGACAGAGCCCTCATGACCTAATCACCTCCTAAAGGCCCCGCCTTCTAATACCATCACCTTGGGATTTAAGTTCCAACTTGTGGATTTTGGAGGGACACATACATTCATTCAAACTATAGCACTTGATCACAACCCCTCCTTCCCCTTTCAAAACATCCCATAAATTCATCCCATAGAATGAATGTGGATCTACCTCTGGTAACCTCTGGCCTAGGATCATATAATAAGCCAGGAGATAAGTCTAAAATAAAATCCTTTTCTTGTGGCTTTTTGTTTTCTACTCTGTCTTTTCTTCTTAACAAAAATTAATGCTGTAATCAGGTGTGAAGAGGAACAATGAAAGCACACGGGTAAAAACATACAACTCTAGAATTTTCCTTTTATACCATCTGTAGCGCATTTAATTCTGGCAGCCTTTGTTGAGTCCGTTTTCCCCTTGTGCAGGTCAGGCTCGAAGTGATACAAGCTTTTTGTTTTCTCTGGACACCAATCAGAGAAAGTTTCTTTCAACATCTGGTACTGCTTAAAAGCCGAAAAAAGAGAAAGAGAATAGAAAAAAAAAAATCACTTTATGAAAAAGCCATTAGTAGGCAGGAAAATGAAGGCTTGGTGTTCTCACAAAGGAAGAAACATTTAAGGAAAAATTTTTAAAAACAAACAGACTAGAAATAGGAATGCAGTTGATATTTATTCCCATTGACAGTTCGTTGTCTGTGTTGGATATGAAATGGCCCACAACAAAACACTGTGCCTTCCTTACGTAAAGCAAAAGTTCTCAGATACTCATGCAAAAAGCCCCCAGGGGAAATACATGAACGCTGCGTTGAATTATGTTAAATGGGTCATGGCCAGCCACCAAGAGGACATTTCCTAAAAAGGCAAATGATCACGTATTCAAGAGTTGTCCCACAAAGTAGGGAGAATGGTGAGGAACAGACACACAGTGAAGATAACGGCCAAGTGTCCTGCTCCTGCAAGAGATGCCTCATTCTTGGGGATAACTGCTGCGACACTGCAGAGTGTGTCCAGGGAGAAGCCCTTGCCTTTCACTGAGGCCATGAAAGATTAGAAATAAAATTAATAAACGGCAACACAAATACAAAAGAAACCCTTGACAAATTCATGAAACATTTTTTAGCACTGACCAGGGAACAAATAGAAAGCGTAATCTCTTCCCTCTAGGATTTTAGATCGTAGGAAGGAATAAGGACATTTGCATGGTTGACTCTACTACTAGGTAGGATGCGATGACTGCTGTAAGAGAGTTACAAATCACTCTGAAAGTTCAGAGGAGAGTCCCTTAAATGTTTTTTTCTTTTGTGGTATACTGAGAATTTATATGTAAGGCACTGTTTGGGACAAAGATAAATAAAATGATCTCTGCCCTCTATTGACTAATAGAGCTAATGATCATTGACAGTTATAATGATTTTTGGTACCCAGCCACCCATCTCTTAAAACAGAGTTTAGAAAACTATAGTTTTTTGGGGGACGTATCTGGCCATGGCTTGTTCGTTAAAAATAAAGTTTTATTGGAACACTGGCATATCCATTTGTTTACATATTGTCTATGGCTGCTTTTGAGCTACAACAGCAGGATCAAGACTAGTTGCAATGGAGATAGTATAGGCATCAAAACCAAAGATATTTAATATCTGGCCCTTTGCTGACAAAGTTTACTAACCTCTATACTAGAAGACAATCAGAAATATTAGTCATGTGATAAAGAATCTCTTCTCTATACTGTTCATGTACCAAACAATTCCCATCATAGACATAGGACGATTGTGCCCATTTCAATATAACATTAGGAAATACACCTACAACTACAGACTCTTGGAACTTGGAAGCTCCTTTAGGATGTCAATATTTCCTTATTATCCAGATACATTAGAATCTAAGTTTCACATTTGTTTGTTCCTCACCATTGTATCTTTGGTCTCAGGTGCTAAATAAATATTTCTGGGGTGAAGGCAGATTAGGCCCAAAGAGATCTATAAATTAGTCCAGAGTCATGCAAGAAATGCTGGTGCCAGAACCAGAATTCAGGGCCTCTCCTTCCCCATTGGATGTTGTTTTCTCTTTTCTAGAAGTTTCTCCCCTGGCCTATTGCAATGGCCTTTTGTCTTGTTTCACAGACTATATTCTTGCCTGCAAGAATTCACCGTTACCAGAAAGATTTCTCTAGAGCTCTGCTCAGAAATTTCTAGTGCTTTGCCATAACTCAAATCCTACCAGCATTTCAAGTCTTAGCATAGCTGTTCCTCCTTTATGAAGGCTTCTTAAATCTCTCACCCCCCCCACCACACTGAAAAAAACATACCCTGCTATGTTCCCCCATAATTTCCATCTATTTGTTGTAGGAAAAAATGTTTTATAGTAGAAAATTATGCACTGTGTAGAGCACAATCTTCCAAGTTATCTGATTCTAGCCTTCCATTGCCTTTGAGCTATTTCACAACTCTGCGAGTTGTAAACAACTGAGAGTAATGCAAAACAATTCTTGCCTATAAATATGCAAACAATTCTGTCAGGAGATGGTTCAGTTGGCTTTCCTCCCCACTGTGGAAGAAGTCAATTTTGCCTCAATTTGCACATTCATTACAATACTCCGGATCTATAAATGGATTCTATGTATCTATTCTTTTACTTTTCCTTTGAATCAGTTTAACATCTGTCTGGTTCCCTTACTAATAATGACTTACATAAAATCTTTAACATATTTTCATTGTATGTCTGTATGAGAATCATGATTTGACTTTTTTTCTGTATATTACACTTGAATACCATTTCTTTGATGTTTATTGTGCAACTACTGTATGCCAAGCTTAATGCTAGGAGCAGGGCATATACTGATGATCAAAACAGTTATGGTCCCTGACTTCCAGGACTTTATGTCTAGTGGGATAGATAAATATTTTTCAGAAGTTATAAATAAAAATAATATTTTAGGGCCATAAAAGAAAATTACAGGGTGTTCTAAGAAAAAATCACAGAGAAATTGGTTTAGAGAGGCAGTGGGCAGTGAGGAAGTTAAGGAATCCCCCTTAGAAAGTGACATCAGAGCTGAGACCTGAAGGATTGGTGAGAATTAATGAGGCGAAGGGAAGGAGGAGGAACAGCTAGGACAGAGGGAAGGTATAGCGGCAAAGCCCCTGTAGTGAAGTGGGGAGAGATTGCAACATAAAGGGGACAAAGTGACAGCAAATGAGGTCTCTAAATACCAGATTAGGCAGGGCCCAGTAGCCCATAGTAAGTAGTTTGGATTTTATGTTCAATAGGACACTAAATAATTGTATAAAGATCCACTTTTACATAAGAGAATAAATTAGAGGGTCAGAATGGAAGTAGGAGCCCTTAAGAGGATACCATAGTCTTGTAGTATTTCTTTTAAACACTTATCTCAGTCTACCTTCTAAGATAGTGGTGAGCACTAGAGTTAACCCCCTAAACTGAGGATTGGGATCATGTGTTATTTATCTCTGAATCCACCTACTTTCTTGTTTCCATAGAAGGCACAAAATAAATGCTCCTCGAATTGAATACCAACCCATGTTCTAAGAATAACAGCTGATATTTAGTGAATGCTGACTATGATTCAGACTCTGTATCAAACCTTTTGCATGAATTATATGATTTAAAATCCATAACAGTTCCATAGGCAGGTTTGATAATTATTTCCGTTTTTCAGATGAGATAGCAGAGTCTGATGGAGGTAAAGTCACTTGCCTGTGATCATGCAATCTGCAAGTGGGGTACAGGCAGTTTTGCCCAACTCTAGAAACTGAGCTCCCGTTCAAATATTGAAATATCAAATTTTCCAAAACAGATGCTGGTTCATTTTATCTATCTTTCTTTTTAACCTTTCAGAAGATTTACAATTTGACACATCTTTTTCCAGATTGCATTCAAGCTCTAAGTCAACATTTTGGATATCACAGCCTCCTTTAGACATTGCCATTTTTACTTTCTTTTATCCCTTCAAAGAGGTTTGCTGTTTGATTCCAGCACACAATCTGTCTTACATCAGTGATTTATGTCATTTCCAGAATAATTTTTACACCTAACAACATCACCTGTATTGCTTGACAGCAGAAGTCAAACCATAAGAAAAATGGACTCACTCATTGCAGCCCCAACTGAAACATTGGTAAAACAATAAATATTTGCCAAATTTAAAAAAGCCAAACTCAACAGGGAAAGGACTATTCTATTGTACATTCTGTGGGGCTCTCAAACAATGAAGGAAGGGAAGAAAAAATAAAATCTAATTGAGTATTTGAGTTTAATACATTAATGCATCTTCACTGTATTCATGTAATCAGACAATTACACGGGACAAGATATAATAGTAGCGAATTCCCTCCACATGAATAAAAAGCAATTTTGGATTATCTTGCTATATTGACTTCTCATCACAAAGAGTTTAGTTTCTTTCTCTTGTATGTAGCTAGGGAAAATTGTAATTGCTTTAACTGGTTTTGATTGACCAAGTGCTTTAACAGGGCCATAAATATAGATGTCAGAACAGCAAACACTAAATGTTTATTTCTGTGATCCTTCTCCAGATATTGACAATCTGACCCATGAACCCGCCAGTAGGTAATCTCATAGATCATTTTCTCTACAGGAGATTCTTGCAGTTGGACAGGTTTGTCAATATCCCTCGCAGAGGGTTTTGATCAAGGACTGCTTTGTAATTGTCTGGAAGATACATTAAACACCTCACTTTCCCCAGGGTTCTAAAGACAGAACAGTCACTTCAAGTGTAAATTGCTCACACCAAGATTTTTCTATCTGGCTATTTTAAAAAGCGTGTTTTGGATCCTTGCTGCTTAGAAAATTCACAATCATATTTCTGACTGTCTCATACATTTCTCTGAAGCTGTTCCTTTGCTCATCAAATGAGAACGTTTTAAAAAAATCCCTAGTTGACAAGTCTTTTTAAATTTAAAGAATATAACTGCATATCGATCTAGTCAACTAACTCCAGCCTTAGAAATGTCTTTAAGAGTTTATATGTTTCTGTTCATACTGGCATGGCTATACATTAATTGGTATATACTGAGCATGCAAAACAGATAATCTGAAAAATCATCTGGATAATTTATATCCTTTTATTTGTTTCTCTTTCTTGTATCAAAAATGTCTAACAGAGGGTGAACATTAGATTTGATGGAGGGGGTGTGGAGCCTCAAATGATTGTATGAAATAGGTGAAAGGGAAAAAATGGAGCTAGAAAATAGATGAAGAAGAAAAGGTAAGAACATTGAAGGCAGGGCTGCTCCTTATGCAGAAGAGAAGCAGAAAAAAGTCATGGGCATTGTCCCCCCAGCCCCTGCCCTGTTCCTTGTGCCCCTCCTCCTCCCCCACACTGATCCCAATTTGTATGGAAAGCCAGGATTTGTCCACAACATCTGCTCAATTCTTTCTCTTCCCAAGCATTTTTTTTTCAGTATTTTTTTTCTGGTGTCACTGTTGCCAAAATATGTTTTTGTCAGGTAGGCAGAAAAATGAAATGGAGAACATCTGTTCTGATTTGTTTTTCCCTGAGCATGAGTTATTAGAAGAGGAGAATAATAGGATACTTTTAAATTAATAAGGTTGTGAAATTTCTAATGCATTAGTAGGGTCCAGGATTGGGGAGTGGGAGTGACAGCAAAGAAAAAGGCTACAAAGGGTACCCCTAGCCTGGTTGAGACACTAATCAATCTGAGCTAGTTTGCCATAAATCATTAGGAAGAAATAGGACTAGCATGTATGATTAGGTAAGCATAGTAGAGGGAAGAATTAGAAGATCAATTTTAACTTGGGCATAACCACCCAATTGCATTGGGAAAATGCTAAGCTCTGCTACCTGAGAAGACACCTGTGAATTCATTGCCCAGATGATGACAGCCGTTTTCTCTTTAGCTAAGTGCTAGGTTTTGTGCTGAACATCAGAAATTCACTGAGTCTTGTTCAGAGGCATTCAGGGTATAGTGGCTTTAAAATAAGGTCAGTTTTAGTATTTATTGGCCAAGAAAGCTATCATAGATTATAAAGAGGAAACTCTTTCTAATGAAGCCTTCTTTCTATATAATTCACATTCGAGAAAAACCCAGGCATGAACAAATGAACATAAAAAGGACTAGAGATTTAACAGGGGAGAGGATTTGGAATTAGTGAACTCCTGATTGCCATTCTTAACTCACTCTACTGACATTTAAAAATCGCAAATTAAAGAGAAAAGGAAACAGAGTCAGTTCCTCCATATATTTCATCCTTTTGCTCTAGGAACTGATAAAACAGCTCTTCAACACACAGGTGGAAGTGTGAATCTGAGACCTAATGAATACTGGAAATGTTCCCAAAAATTCACAGTTCGAGGACAAGTTGTCATGAATTAATTTTGCCTCAGCACCTTGTTCAAATGGATTGCAAAATAGACTTAAATTTCAAGCTTCCCATGGGCAATCTTATCTCATCTTTGAGGTGCAATCTGAAATAGGAGGTTGCAGTATTTGCTATGGTTAGTGGCAGGCTTTAAATTCCATGTTAAAATATCCATACATCATCCCTACTCAGTCCATCTAGCTCTCATGTGAACATTCGTGAGAGCTATGACTAAATTCCTAATCATAGTTGCACAATGACCAAAACTTTACCAATTATTCCCTCTCCCAGTCCTTCCACAGAGAGGCAGGTGTGCGTAATGGTAAGAGCTTGAATTTTATGGTGACAAAGTTGAGCTGGAATCTTAGCTCTTCTACATACCAACTATGTGACCCTGGGCAAGTTACATCATACCCCTGAGCCTCAGTTTCCTCACCTATAAAATGGGGATAATAATATATGTACTTTGAAGAGTTGTAAAGATAAAATAATATCATGTAAATAGATATGCCAAATGTCTGGCACATGTGAAGTACTCAATAAAATTTACCAATTATGCCACAGTTTTGACTGGCTATCTGGTAGACCTTGGTGATGTATTGCATCTTTTCTCTCTGTAGACTAATTAACAATCTCAAATACCATTAAGTAAGTGCCCAGGTGGGATGTGTCTCTAATATACTAATGATAATAAAAAGGCAATATTTACACATGCTATGGCATTTCCAAAGCTCTTATGCTTATTATCTGCTTTTCTCTCTGCAACATTTTTGTGAAGGCAGATGAACATTCTTATCTCTCTTCTGCAGGTAAGTACATTGTGGTTCACAGGGGTAAAGGGGCTTGATCTGTCTTGTTCTCTATGGTAGACTCAATTGAAGTTCTCAGGTCTTTTAACTCCCATACAGAACAAACAAGAAATTTGATTCTCTCTCTTCAGCCTTGTGGTATCCTTCTTCCAGCCAAGTGTCCTGGTCAAACACCTATATTTTTCCCAGGTCTGTGTCAATGTCATTCTGAACTCAGTTGGCTTATGAAACTTCTGGACCAACTCTTATCTGCCTTCCAGGTATATTCCAAAAAAATAAGGCTTTACATTCTTCAGTATAATTTTCATTAGAAGGTCAGTTGGGACAAACAATACTAATAGAACCTTATCTGAAGAATAATTTTCCATTCCTCTATGGTCTAAATATAATAATATTTCGATGAAGCAAATAGATGAAGCAAAATTATCAGAGAGATTGGCTGCTTGTGAAATTGGTTTTATTGAATGGCCACTGGGCATTATTGTCCTCAGTTTAACAGATTCATGTTAAAATAAAAATAATCCTAGGGTATAAGTGTGCGGTTATTACAGCAATATGATGATATTGTCTGTTGAATTCATTCCACCAACATTTGAGTGGCTACATTTCGGCAAACTTTAGGTCGTTGGGATGCAATAGTGAACAAGGCAATTACTATTCTTAGACAGGTAAACAAGCAAATGTTTTATAGGGCAATGCATGTGCCACAGTAAGTGAAAGCATCTAAAAGGCCCACTGCAAAGTTTGGGAGTCCCTAAAATTGCCCTCACTTCTGACTACAATTGCAAGTTTGGAGGCAGATCAAGACCACCTTAGTTTCAATAATTTGCTAGAAGTACTCACAAAACTCACTGAAAGCTGTTATAATTATGGCTTATTACAGCAAAGGCACACAGAGTAAAGTCGGCAGAGGGAAACAGTACACAGGGCAGAGGGCAGGAGAATTCCAAATGTAAGCTGCCAGCTGTCTTCTCCCAGTTTAATCATAGACAGTACAAATTTCTCCCAGCAGCAATGTGTGATGATAGATACAGAGCACTAGTGTCTGGAGAAAAATCCACCTGAGCTTTGATATGCAGTTTTTATTGGGGTTCAGTTACATAGATATGGTTAAGCATTTGTGTGGCTGACCTTAGTGTTAAGCCCCTGTGGAAGTCAGGCTGATACCCCGTGGTGATCCAAAGCCTCCACCATAAATCACACTGTTAACTAACTTACACTACCAGGTGTGGCCCAAGTAAACAAAGACACTCTTATTGGGCAGGACTTTCCAAGGGTTTAAAGATTATCTTCAGGAGCCAAGGACAAAGACCAGATTTGGGCAACATTAATTCCTTACTATAGAATTCCCACCCTTGTGTAGAGTGCCAGGGAAGACTTCTTGGAGGGTAAAATGTATAAAAATGGAGATCTGTAGGACAAATAAGCTTTAGCCATGGTCTTATAATCAAAGGAAACATTGCATACAAAAGTACTGAGATAAGAAAAAAGTCTAGATTATTTGTGATACTTCAGGATGTCTGGAGCAGAAGGTATGAGAGAGAAAGTGGCTAGAGATGAGCCAGTAGAAGGCAACTGGGGACAGATCTTGTGATGCCTTGAAAGCCGTGGTATGTTGGATCCAGGTTATTATGGATTTGAGAGAGTCAGTTGTTAAATATTCAGGAATTTTTGTAAGCTATTGCTTGACACAGTTATTATTAAAAATTAATTATAGAAATATATGGCTAAATACATGATTTAAAAATTAATCTTTATATGTATCACTTCCTAATTACTACATTTTATATGTATATATATATATGTAGATAATATATTTTTATATTATTTATGCTCTTGAAGTTATTTGGGTCTATAGTATCAGTATGGTGGAAATTCTGCCCAGTTCACTTTTGGAAGCTTGAAAGCAGCCGTGGTAGGAGTACTTACACCATAGTAATTGGCAAGTCTACAAGGCCGGCGCCTGCCTCCTTTCAAGAACTGATCATTAAATATTTACCAGCATAACACTTCTCAAAAGTTATAGCTCCCTGAGGGCAAAAAATATGTCTAAAGATGTTAAGGTGAGAGTGACATAATAAATTTTGTTCATTGGGAAGATAATTTTGGTTTCTGCGTGGAGGATGGGAAGAAGACTGGACCTGAGGAGCCTAGTTGGAAGGTTGTGACACTGTCCTCTCTCCTAAGGACTCATGGGCAAAATCTGCCTCCAGTCCCAATACCAGGGGCAAACATACCACACCAGAGCATTTGGCTTTTCATTGTATGCATGCTATAAATCTCACAGCTAATCATTTTTCTATCTTCCCACTTGGAAGTATGAAACCAAATTTGTGGTCCACCTCTAACAATTTATGCTATACATTTTTTAATACCCTTTCCCCAGCTTCCTTTTATTTTTCCATCTTTATTTTTCCCTCTGCTACAATGTTCTCATTTTAAAAATTTATCCAACTGTATTCTATTTATTTCTAATACAAGATAGAAATTATCTTGTATTATCATTAAATAGATAAAGATTTAAAAGGCAGCCTATGTTCTTCCAGGTTTATGTTTATAAAAATCATCAACAAGGACCCACAATTTTTTGTTGTTCAGTGACTTTCTTTCACTGGCTTTAGCTTGGGCTAGATGTTTTTTCACATCATCAGTAGGAAGGGAGGATATTTCCTCTCTTCATTAAATCTGAAAGGGCTTCATGGAAAAAGTGAACCACACAGAATGGTGTTTAGAACGTCCACCTGACGTGGTTTCTGCCCTGTGAATCCCACCGCCTCCTGGAGCTGGATGTGCAATAGACAGGTCCAGCTCATCTATAGTCAGTGTGCCATAGAAGGAGCCTATCAACTTTCAGAGGTTCATTGAGGAGGGATTCCTTTGAATTTAAGATAGGTGTCTTTAGATCTTTAGGAGTCATGCCAGGAAGGAAACACACTGCCCTGATCTCTTCCAGGATAATAGTTTACATAAGTTTTACAATTATCCTTTCATTCAATCTAATAATCACAGCAATCCTATATGTGGATATCTTTATCCCTGCTTTAGAGAGAAGGTAGTAAGGATGTGGAGAGCTTAAAGAACTTGTCCAAGTAGCAGAGATAGGATGTGGATCCACATCGCCCACCTCCACCCTATCCTTGTTCTGTTCCTAAGTAAATCTACACAGAGTTCAGGTCAATTTGGAATCACTCAGAAGAGGAGGCAGGGAGACAGAGTGCTGTGATTGTCTGCAAAGCTAAAGGACTGGACGATTCAAAGCAGCACGTGGCAGACACCAGCAAATCTTGGGTGAAAGGATCTGTCATACGGAATTGTATCTTGGAGAAACCTCAAGAACTTTTCTCCTATATTAGTTTCTCCTATATTAGTTTATTAGTATAAAATAAAAATAATTATAATTATGATGACAACTAATTTTCATTGAGTATTTACTATGTGCCTAACACTGTGCAGAGGACTTTACCTGAGTTATTATCAATAATTAACCCTCATCCCAACTCTGCGTCTATAATATAGGTGTTATTATTACACTCATTTTATGATTGAAGAAACTGACCCTGAAAAAACAAGTTGGGTAATTTGTACAAGGATGCACAGTTTATGAGCGCTGAAGCCAGGAGATACCAAATCCCCAGAGCTATCTTGCAAAATCTATTATGTGCCAAGGCATTGGGATGACCTACGACTTAAAAGCTACAGAAAGTAAAATGTGGGCTTCCTCATGATTGTATTCTGAGGAATATTCTGTATAACATAATATCTGCTATCTATAGCACATTCACATAGAAATTATAGTATTAAATGTCATTATTGTTGAGAAACTAATTTCAGGTATTAGAAGTATTGGATTTCAGAAGGAGGCTGGTGCTCCTCTCACCCCCTACTCCCACCTCACCCTCCCCAAGGAGGAACTAAAGTGTTAAATGCATTGTGGAAAATGAGCTGCCTGTGTGTGGCAGGGAGCAGGAATGGAAGAGGGGAGACAGGGTTAGAGAGAAGACAGGTCAGATGGGACTGATGCATTCAGTGTGCAGTACAGGACACATGGAACTAATCGGATCTTTTGTTGTAATTCCAAAACTGTTGTAAAGAGTTTCACTTGCATCCTGTAAATCAAGCATTTTCATGAAGCTTAATTTCTTCCTGTGCTCCCAGCTCCCAACTATAATTAGAATAAGCACAGCCAAAAAAAAGTATGTGTGTGTGTATATATATATAGGTAGTCACATGCTTAAAATATATGTTGATTGTATTTCTAAACTAATTGTGGGTAACTAAAACATATCATCTGTCCTCTTGTTGCTATCTGGGCAGCCCACATTCAAGTGAAGCAAGGCCTCTGAGCCTGTTTCAGTGTGCCCCAAAAGATAAAGCCACTACTCCCCTTCAGTTCTTCCTGAAAAATGACCCTTACCTTAATTATTCTCCTTGTTGGCATAGTGCTTTTGATATATCATACCCTTTTAGATAAAGAACAGTGCTACTTTGGTTCTGTGCTATAATGGATCATATAGGATTTTATTGGGGTTTATTTTGAATAAAGAGATTTGCCATCCTGGGGTATAACTGTGGAGATCAAGGACAATTGTTATATTGTTGGAAACCTCTCTGACATTATAATATCTAATTGCTGAGATCCCAAAATACAAAATATTTTCTCCATTGTGGCATACTTTGTGGATAGGCAACTTAAAAAACTAACAAACAAACAAAAATCAACCAACAACGCTCTTCACTGGTACCGTGCAATAGAAGGAACTCAATTCAGTCTATTCGTAAATGTAAATATTTGCATTCTCAGAGAGCTGGGAAGTTGTCTTTCACTTTCTAAACCCAATGCTAGTTGCTCTTCCCAGGCCTCCATCATTAATTTCTTGTACTTTGATCACAGTCTTCTCACTGCACTGGGCCTCTTTTGTCTACTTCCTATGTCCTCTCCAAATCTCCCTGCTCAGTACCCTTTCTGTAATCTCTTTAAAATGCAAATTTGACCTTGTTTTTCCCCTCCACCAAGCCCTTTACTTCTTGGTTACCTGCAATTTAAAGTCTCACCTTCTTAGCATGGCACATAAGACCATCCATGGTATGACCTGTAACTTTTCTCCAGTGGTTCTAGTTCTAATTATTATAACTATGCCTGCTTGCTATACGTATCTAAGTTAATTTTTGCAGCAATCCTATGAGATTAGGAACATAATCCTCATTTATACATAGGGATTAAATTGTGCTAATGATGGCAGTGAGATTCAACATTTATTGGCATCAACATTTTTTGGCCAATTTTTTACACTGTCTCATAGTTCTGTCCTTTGAGAGTACATAATGTAACTAACAAATCCAATTTAAGAAAAATACTTCTTCCTCTGCATTTGCATCATATTTTGGTTGCTCCTTACACAAAATAGGAGCATCTCATGGAGCCCTGGAACCTGGAATTAGAAAGGATTTGGAAAAGGAAAAGGAAATGCACCAGAACTCAGAGAAGAATCACTTTCAATGTCTTGTTCTTGCCTTCCACACCATTCCTGTCTCTCTGCAGAGTGGATTTCTCCTGTGTCAGCAGATGGCCTAGTCACAGCCTGAGTTCAAGAGTGAAATTTGCATTTGGATAGGATTTTAATTGTGATTCCAATGCACAAAGAGGACAAATCTGATTGGCTCTGCTTGGATCAGGTGACCACAAAGTCTAAATAAGTGTAAACTATAAATATGGCTGCCTAGTGACCTAAAAAAATGACTCTCTCCCCCCAAAAAAGTTATATTACTCAGCTATAAAAAAAATGGTGAACTAATACCTTTTGTAACAATCTGGATGGAACTGGAAACCATCCTTTTAAGTGAAGTATCACAAGAATGAAGAAATGAACACCACATGTACTCACTATTAAATTGGAACTAAATGATCATCACTAATGTGCACGTATAGTAAAATTCAATGGAAATCAAGCAGGTGAGTGGGGAGGAGGGCATAGGTAAATTCACATCTAACAGGTACAATGTACACTATCTGGGTGATGGACACACTTATAACTTTGACTCAAACTGTACAAAAGTGATTCATGTAACCAAAACATTTGTGCTCTTGTAATAATCTGACATAAAACAAAAACAAAACTATAAACAAAAGTTAAACATTTTAAATTTTCTTTATTAGTCAATAATCATTGGATTTAGATCAATTTAGAGCTCAAGTTTTTAGTGCAGTTTATTCCAGATTTTTTATCCTCTTAGGTTATTATTTTAAGTTACTCATGTGCAAATATACATTCAAGGTAATTAATGATAAATGTAGAAAACAGCTTTTTGTCCCAGTGCCTAGAGCTTCCCTTACTCACTGAAGTAGCAACATCACTATCTCCCCCTCACATTCAGGGTATAATTTCAGGGAGTTCAGGATGGCTCTTTGGACCTCTAAGAGTTTATGTGTTGGAACTTCAGTCCTTTTCCCTTAATATTCTCCTGAAAAGAATAACTCTTCTAACTCCTTGCAGATATTTTACACTTTGATGAGAATGAGAGTAGAGCCTTTCTTGAAGACTAGTTTAAAGCGGAAGAAATCTTGCATGAAGTCACTTGTACCTACAGGGAGTGAGAAGGGCACTTCACCGGAGGCTGAGGATCCCGATGGCAGACTTGACCCTTCACAGTTGTGGCAAGGCTGGGCAAATTAACAGCCATACCTGCCCAATAGCACCTGTGGTCTCCTCTGGACTGGGTGAAGTTCTAAATGACTCTACTCCTGAGCTAAGTATAGGAAATATAGTCTAGCATGAACACAGAATCAAATATGGTACAAAGAGTCAAACACATCATAGCTACACCTATATCAAAGCAAGTCATTTCTTCTTTCTTGGTCTCAGTTTTTTCACCTGTAAGAAGGGGAGAATAACTTTCTCACAAGTTTAAGTATTAACTGAGGAAAGCAATATATGTACGCTGTATATTACATTTCAATGGATACAACAAGCATATATAATAATAAATGGTAATATTGAAGCTATTTGCTTTTGCTCTACCTTGTTTTACAAATAAAAAGAACAATTTGTAAAGCCTCAGAAGAATAGGATTATAAATGCTTTTGTGGTTGATGTCTTAACCTATTGGAAAAAATAATCTACATCGGTAATGAAACAGTTATTCTTCACTTTTCTTAATTATGAACATTCACATCATGCCATCAGGAGGCTGGGCTAGCAGAGAGGGGACCGAGTCCAATTTCAGATCTACCACCAAACCCAGAAGCTGTGCAAGTTCTAAAAAATGGCTTAACTTCTTTGTGCCTCAGCCTACTCATCAAAAATCTGGACTATATCACAGGTTTGTTATAACCAATAGAAACCATAACTGTAAAAGTACTTTGGACAAAAAAAGTTTAAATTTTATAAATTCAATTTGTGCCCACAAGATCCACAGCAGAAACCACACTACTGAGATATTCAGTCAGACTGACTCCCTATAAAAAGAAAATACTCTGGAAGATTTTCAGAAGGAAAAGCATTGATTTCTGCTACAAGCCTAGCTGTCTTCTACGGGATAAATCTATAGATACACCCTTAAGGGAATTAATGCAATTCTCTCAGTGATAGGGGTGGAAACAATTTCATTAAGATCTTTGACTATAAGTCTACAAATATAAACTGGGTCTTGTAAACTAGTCATTGCTCAGCTGCTTGGATTTGCTTGTGCACAGAAAAAGTAATACCAGATCCAAATTTCCTCTCCTTTGCACTAATCGCACATTGTCCCCTCTGTGCTCCTCAAGGGGAGCATTTCCTCATGAACACTCAAGGCCGCCATATTGGTGGAATCCAAGAGAAGCTGTGATCATCACCCTTATACATAACAGTATCAATAAATAATAGGAACTACTCTCCAAAAATCTACAGTGCAATACGGTCACATTTATTTTTCAACAAAATTCTGTTTGAGTTTTACATGTCAGAATAGCACGAAATTTTGCATCACTTCATTTGAGGTCTCCATCCCTTGTATTTTCCAAGAACCGCAAGAACCCAGGAGCACAAAAGAGTGTGAAGATCATTCAGACTTCCACACGTGGGGACACGCTGTCATTACTTATTGCTGCCACATGGGGTTGCTGCTAACAACTCCTCCTAAGCAGTCTGGCAAATGATGGTGGAAGTTGATGAATGAGATCCTGGCTCCTTTACTGGAAGTTGAACCTCCTCCCTCAGTGCCGGGTTTCCAAGAGAGCTCCTTGCTTCAATCAGACTCCCATGATCACAGTTCTTGGTTCTTAGCAATTTCATTCTGTTTAAGCTGTCTCCCAAGCCTCCAACCAGGAAGCTAAGATCTTGCATCCATTTGGATCTCAGTTTCCTTCCCTTCCTGGGAGTCAAGAAAAAAAGATTTTGTTACATGGTCTTTTCCCAACCATGAGGTTAGCAGCCCACATTCCTAAGGGTGGCTGTGCTAAGTGCCACCAATGGACTCGAACGCAATGAAAACAAATACCCTGAAGAAGCCTCCTTTCTTAACATTAGTGCTACCTAGTCACTCTTCTAATGGCATCAGCCCTGAGAGTCTCCAGGAAAATGCTATACTCCTCTACATTTGGCAGAGGGAAATATTACTAATGCCTAAAAGTGTTGTATCCTCCTAAGACAGCCTTGGCGATGTATGCTACTACACTTGTTGAGCAAAGAAAAGAAAAAGCAGAAATGTGATATTATCAGACATCTTAGCACATAATAATAAAACCAAAGTAAATTTACTGAGCACTTACTCTTTGCTAGATATTGTTCAAAACCCTTCATAGGTATTCTCTTTGTCAAGCTAGTAAGAACAGAGCCAGAGTTCAATGTTAGATCTAATTGATCCCCAAACTCAGCAGCTCTTTACTACTTTCAGTAGACATAGCCCTGTGGCTTGCAGCTTGGTGAGCAGAGGGCAGGCTGGATTTTAGCCCCCAAGACCCTACAGTAAATTCCTTTGAGCAGTGGTCAAGACTGCACAACCACAGCATCCCTGCCCAAATCCATACTTTAACTTGACAAGGAGAGGCAGCTGTAGCATGGTGTTTAAATGCAGCCACCTGGGAACTAGACTGCTTTGCCCAAATCCCATCTGCTCCAGTACTAATTCTTGGCAGTTTCCTTATGTCATTTTATCTTAGTTTCTCCGTTAGTTAATGGGAGGAATACTTGCCTCATGGAGTTGTTGATTTTTATTCATTTAGAGTGTTCAAACTTAGCACATAATAGATGCTAAATAAATATTAGCTTCTGCAAGATTAGTATTTTAACCTCAACACTATCAGTGAAGCTTTAGCAGGAAAGGGACATAATCCAAATAAAAGAATTTAAGGAACAGAACTTTTAGGGAGAAAAAAAGGCTTTAGAAGGGAAGAGAAAAGGAATGGAGGATAGTGAGGTTCACACATAGTTCCCAGAAGAGGAGAATTGTAAGCATTCATGACAGAACCCCTGCTGAGGAATAGTAAGTGCATGTTTATCTAAGGAGCCATGTGTTCCCAGGGTCTGTGTCTTTCAGAGTCTGAAGGATGGTGGCAGGTGATGTGCTGAGAAGCAAAGAAACTTCATTATCTAGAAGTCTCACCCAGCAGCATGTCTGCCATGTGCACACATGGCTTTCCTGGGCCAGCAAGTCACCATTCCCACTGAAAATCCTCAAACCTTGATTGTTAAAGACAGTGAGAGCACACGAATATCTGAATTGTACCAAGATCCACGATGAAAATACAGTTCACAATCAGTTTTGAGCCAGTGGCCGCCTGAAGCCAGAGGGACCACCCACAGGGTGGCTAGATACTGTGATGCCATCTCCTCCTGTGTCTTAGGGATTAGCAGAAGACTCTAGGGTATGATATCCTTATTTTAGACAAAGGTACTTATTCTCTGAGATGACTCATGATGGAGAGGGATTATAATATCCATGGACATCTTGGCCCACTTGACTATTTTTCAAATGTTATATCCTTGTGCATCAACTACTCATCATGGTTAAGGGTTAGAGGACAGAGGACAGAGGAGAAGGGAAGGCAGTGGTGGGAAGTGACAAATCATGTTTTAATGGGGGAAAGTCACATGTTCTCCTTTCTTAGGAAAGCATTCTAGTGTGTTCCACTGCCATCCCACTCCTCCTGATCGAATACCTGGGAATTTTTTGTCACCACTAACAATATATGTCTCTAGACTCTGGCACACCTCAAGAAAATGAGTGAGGATTCCAATATTGATTATGCCCAAATAAATGTGTTTTGATGGAATCAGGAAGTTGGGTTTATTACTGGCTTCTTGAATGTGCAATATAGAAAAGTCAACTGACAAGTCAAGACACTGAGAAAGTGATGGCCATCCTTGACTGGCTACTCACAGGGAAAAGACGAGAGAAAGGTAATCTCAAAGTCCTACCCCATTGCACAGAGGCTTCTGGCTGAGATGTTCAAATTCCAGTTAACCCACTGTCTCAAGTAGGCTGGAAAAAAGATTCTTTTTGATCAGAATCCAACCTGATATATTATGTGCTTTTCATTTTATATGGGCTTTACACGTGGTCCCTAAACTTTCACTGCCAGGTAACATGAAACACATTGGCAGGAGATTCCTGTAGCAATGGAGCAATGTAAATAGTGTTGACTAGGAGACAGAAGACCTGGGTCTTTGTCCTGACCCTGTTTATTAGCTGTGTGACCTGGCATAAGTTGTTTAATTTCTCAGGCCTCTTTATTTCATTTTATAAATGAGGAAGCTAGTCTATGACTTCCTGGCCTTACAAGGTGGTTGTGAGGTAATTAGGTAATGTGAATTAGGAAATTAGGTAAGGTGAATTAAAGTACTTTTGTTAAAGGCACTTTGAATAAAAAGAATGTAAGCAGTTAACACATTAAAGGACTCATTATTGCAGGTAAAATTAGATATGGGTTTTTCGTGTAACTCCATTTGGGTCATGCTGCCAAATTTCACAAAACCAATCTATTCGCAAGCACCATTTTGAAATTTCACATTCACCTATTAACTATGTGCACTCTGCCTTTTGACCTCACCTCTGTACTAAAATTGTTTTCATGAAGGTCACCGGTGATTTCCTAATCACTAAATTTAACGTTTACTTTTTCTCAATTTTCACCCTCAACCTCTCCGTAGCTATGACACCACTTATAATCCACTCTTTGAAATTTCCTTCCATTTTGGTGACCCTGTACTCTTCAGGTTCCCCTTTCAGTTATCTAACTGCTTATCCACTGATTTTTCTTCTTTTTTCCACTCCTTAAATATAGGCATTCTCCCGGGTCCTGTCCTTGTTCCCTTTCTCTACTTCCTCGGCAATTTCGTTTAGGCAAGTCTTGGCAAGTCTTCTTCAGGTTGTCTCATGAATGCCTCAGAACCATTATGTCCATTTCACCTCAGCATCATCATTTCTTCCATCACTTACAAACTTAGTAATGATTCATTATTTTCTTAGTCACAGAGATGAGGAACCTCATGTATTTTGGGCTTATACTCTTGCCCAACCAGTGATTAAACCTGCCAACTTTCCTCCAGAATGTTTTAACTGCCACCCCTAAATCTAGGTCCTCATACCTCTCACCAGGACTCCATTAATACCTTCATCCTATGGAGTAATTGTTCTAAAAGCAGAGCTCCAGTCATTTCTGGTGACTCTCTTATTCACAAATATCCTCTGACCCCCATCCTCCATCCCTACACATGGACTCACAGCTCACTGTCCATATGTCCTTCATGCCTGAGACCGAACCTACCTGTTCAGGGATGCATTCCTGACTTCCCTGCATATGTTCAGGATTCTAACCAAATTCAATAATCCTCTGATCCTCAAACATCCAATATTTATCACACAAATGAATAAAGGAATAAATGAGTGTGTACTCAATCCCCTTCATTTCTTGTTTCAGGCCAATTTTTTTCTGGTTATTCCTTCAGTCATACTATCTCCAGACACTTCCATCTCTCGAAACCCTACTGATTCTTCAAGACTCAGTACAAATGACTTCCCCTTCCTGAAGCTTTCCCTGATTACATCAACCACCACAATCATTCCCCCTCCAACATTAGAGAGTTCTTTGATAGTCATATGGCACTTATTACAGTTCATTGTATTCCTGAGTGATTTTCCTATTCCCCCTCTTAGATCTAGTGGTCTCTGCAAGGTGAAACTATGCCTTCTTCATTCCTGGGGCCCACGATGCCTAGCATACTGTCTTATATGTAGTTGAATTAAATTGAATGATATTGCTTAGGCAAGTTCTTAATTTTGATTGATTTAAAACTAGCTCTTAAGCTATTAGCTTAAAAATATGTCAGCATAATTACTGCTTTCCTGGGTCAGACCCAATACCTGGTCAATATTCAACCACCTTTCTTGGGTCTATGTTACTTAATTAAGGCTTACTATGCACAGAGATACGATGGTAAGTGTTCACCAAGAATCATCATGGTTGATTAACCATCAAACTACAAAGAATGTGGTCTTAACTTTGACTATTAAATAAATGTTAAGGCCAGAGATTTCTCCTGGTACACTCAAGTTTTTCCCCCTGATCCACATTGACTTGTTTACCCATGGATGTTAATCTAGCCACTTGAAAATCAATTTGTATTTTTAACTTGTGCTACCTCTTGTATTCATGAGTTGAGTCTTGCCCTGATCTCCTTTGGCTTCGATGCAACCCTTAGGAAAGTGTTGCAATATCTTAATGTACCCAGCTCTTCACTGAAGGGGATAAAGCCATAGATATTTCCGATGGTAGCTATCTGTAAACTCCTGCCATGTTTTTTTTTTTCTTTAACTTAGAAAACTAGGCTCCTGGGGCCAGAGAAGCAGGTATAATTTATTGTAAGATGGAGAATACTTCAGGAAGCCCAAGAGGAAAAATAAATCCTTTTACCTCTTTTTAGCAAGAGTTCCAAATGGTCAGGTTTATCTTTTTCCCAGTTGCAAAGGCAGAATTTTTCCTCTGAAACTCACAAAGGCCTTTGTGGTAACTATGAATCAATGTAAAATCACACTTACATAACTTTTGAGGTTGTATTGCTTGCTTTCTATAAATCTGATGAGCAATGACCCCTAGCAATGACATATCATTTCAAAATAAAGCAATCAAATCCATCAAACAAACATTTATTGAGCTGCTACTCATTGCCTGTCTCAGATTATGGTTGGGGCATGCTCTGGGCTTCCTAGAATCAGGAAGTCAAGCACATGGCAAGTTCTCAATAGATATGTGTCATATTGAAATCACTATGGCCTTAGAACTGAAGTGTTTTCTCTGAAATAGCCTTTAGTTTTTCACATAAAAATGGGAGAGGTAAACCAGGTGATCGCAAGGTCCCTTTTAATTTTTACACAACACAACAAAAAAGTGCTTTCAAAAATTATTGTCTATTCTGGTGGCCTAATCAAGTGGACCATACAGAATGAATAATCCTATGAATTGTGTATATATCATGCAGGATGATGAATTAGCCACATAGATGATTCCAATGTAGTAATTAGGGCCATAAACATGTTATAGTCAACAATATATATATATTAACTAACCAGTGAAAACATACAATGATAAAAATTTATCATTTACTATAGCAAAAAAGCCCTATAAAATATTCAGGAATAAACTTACATGAAGAACAAAGACTTTATATTGACCAGCTTATAAAACTTTACTGTGGGATATAAATAAGATGAACAAATGGAAAGATCCAATCAATATGTTCTTGAATAGGAAGTCTCAATTTAGTTAAATAAATCTGTAAGTTAAACTCCATTAGGGCTCCTTTTGAGAAAATGGTTAAAGTTAAAGGTGACTTGTAAAGATACTTCTGAGAATATCCAGGTATTTTTGAAAATAAGAAAAATGACAAATTTTCTTCCAACAAACATCATATTGTGTTATAAAGCTAAAAAAATTGAAAGAGTTTAGTATTGATGTCTGAGAGGACAGATAGATCAATAGAATAGAATGGAAATCCTAAAAAGCATATATTCTTGTAATAATTTAGTATATAGTTTTAAATCAGCAGGTATATTAGTCAGACAAGGCTAGGCCAGGTAACAAATGATTCCCAACTCAGTAGATTGATACATTTGACCCTCAAAAATGTGGGGGATCCCCACACAGTTGGAAATCTACATATAACTTTTGACTCTCCAAAACCATAGCTACTAACCAGCTACTGTTGACTGGAACAGTAACATGAACAGTTAATTAACACATTTTATATGCTACATGTATTATATGCTATATCCTTATGATTAAAGAAAGCTAGAGAAAAGAAAATATTATCAAGAAAATCATAGGGAGAGAAAATATGTTTACTATTCATTAAGTAGAGGTGAATAGTAAAGGTCACAAAGGTCATCATTCTCTTCATCTTCACACTGAGTAGGCTGAGGAGGATGAGGAAGAGAAGGAGTTGGTCTTGCTGATTTAGGGAAGACAGAGGTGGAAGAAGTGGAGGAAGTGGAAGGGGAGGCAGGAGAAGCAAACAATTGGTTTAATTTTACCAAAATACATTGTAATTTCTATCTGACATTTATGCTTTTTCATTTCTCTAAAAATGTTTCTACATGGTAACAATCCTTTGTCCACATTTTCCTTTAGTTTCAGTGCTTTAACCATAGTAGGATCCATGTAGTAAAAGATTCAAAATCAGTTTTGAATAATCGGAACCCTTCTGCCAGATTGTCCAATGTCAGTTTGCTTTCTGGCACTGCTGCTTCTACGTCTTCTTCCTCATCATCTGGCACTGATTTGGAAGCAGTCATCTCCACTAAGTCATCTTTTGGTACTTCCTCTTGTGCGGTGTCTATTAACTCCTCAATTTCTCCAAATTCCATGTCTTGAAATCTTCACATACAAAGCCCCCACCTTTTTTTTGCCACAATCGCTTTCCTGTTTTCCTTGACTGGCTCTGTTATAAAATCCTGTGAAGTCATGCACAACACTGGACACAGTTTTCTCCAGCAGAAATGTATTGTTTTGGGCTTGATGGCTCTCATGGCTAGTTCTGTAACAATAATGGCATCTTTAATGGTGTAATCCTTCCAACTTTCATGATTTTCTCTCTATTGGGGCTCTCTTCCATAGCGTTGACAATCCTTTCCATGGAATATGGTGTGTAATGAGCCTTAAAGGTCCTTATGACTTCCCGATCCAGAGGATGAATTAGAGACCTTGTGTTTGGGGACAAGTAGAGCACTCTGACACCCTTGGTATTGAACTCATGGGGTTTTGGGTGGCCAGGAACATTGTTCAATATCAAAATAACTTTAAAAGGCAGTCCCTTACTGTCAAGGTACTTCCTGACTTCAGGGAAAAGCATTGATAGAACCAATTCAAAAACCAAAAAGGGTTCTTGTTGTCCAGGCCTTCTTAGTGTACAGCTGCAAAAAGACTGGCAGCTGGTATTTTATCTGTTCCCTTCAAGGCTCAAGCATTAGCAGCTTTATAGATAAGGACAGTCTTGCTCATAAACTGGGTTGCATTTGTACAAAACAGTAGAGTTAGCTCATCCCTTCCTGCCTTAAATCCTGCTGCTCACCTCTCTTCCTTACTAATAAATGTCCTCTATGGCTTTTTGCCCCAGAATAGGGCATTTTCATCTGCATTGCAAACTTGTTCAGGCAGATATCCTTTCTTCTCAATGATTTTCTTAATGGTATCTGCTACCTCTTGGTTGGCAGAAGCTTCTTCTTTTACCTTGACTCTTTAAAGTCAAACCTCTTTCTAAAATTATCAAACCATCCTTTGCTGACATTAAATTCTCCAGCTTTAGCTTCATCATCTTGCTTTTAAGTTGTCATATAATGACTTCATTTTTTCTCAAATCATATTAGAGTCTATAGGTATGTCTTTCTTATAGCAATCCTCCACCCACATAAAAGCTGCATTTTCAATACGAGATTAAAATGGTGTTTCACAAAAAGTGCAAAGTTTCTGTACCGTCTTGCATAGCTTCAGTGACAGTTTAATGAATTTCTTTTTTGTTTTTTTTTTACAATATTCCTTACATTGGATTAATTTATCTTGAAATGGTAGGCAACCACAACTGCAGACTTTAATATACATATGGTATATATCAAGCAATTCAGCTTTTTCTTGTAATGTCATTACTTTTCCCTGCTCATTGGGAACATGTCTAGCATCACTAGTAGCATTTTATATGGCTCTCAAGGTATTAGTCAAGGTTTATGACATTGCACTAAACGTGATGAAAAATTCATGAGAATTTCAAGAAATGACTTTTTATTGTGATACACAATTTACTGGAGAAATGAACTGCTCATGCAGAGATGATTAGCATCATATGATGTTTTAGGCAGATACTCACAACACTTGAACACACAACAATAGCAACAGAGGGTGGCTATGAAATTATTACAGTTGTGCAATATGTACCACAGTGAATTTTATGCAATTAAGGTTTAATACTGCATATTTACATTTGTTCACATTTACATTTGTTCATTTTTTTCTCAACTCTGAATGGTGCCATGCATGGTCTGTAAGTCTTTGTGTGTGTTAGTTTTGACAAATTTTAACTTTTTATATAATAAATTTATGTATATAAATGTCTATGATATGATAGACTAATATCCCCATATATTAAATATTTTATGCATTCATGACATACCTTTTTCTAAAATTTTTAAATATTTCTAGGCTACATGGTTCATCTGCTAGTTTTTTCAAATAGTTGCAAATCTCTAAAAAGTTTTCCAATATCTTAATTAAAAAGCATTCATATATAAGTGGACCTGCACAGTTCAAACTGTGTTGTTCAAGGGTCAACTGTTCAAGAAAAGTTTACACCATGCTCACTCTGTTGTCTGATGCAGATCACAGGATGAGGAGAGGAAAGGACTTTGCTTCACAGCCATTAATATTGTAGATCTAGGCTGATCTCCACTGTCATGTAGCTGAAATATTTTAAGTATGTTACCTCCATGATTACAAGGCAAGAAAGCTAATGGGGATCTCATATTAATACCTGTTATTAAAAGCTTTTCCTGGAAGTAAACTTATAGACTTTATGACATGCCTAATTGCAAAAGGGCTGAGAAATGGAAATTTTGTGAAGAATAAATGCCTCTGCCACAATGGAGCATATATGAGTCATTTTTGCAAAAGTAGTATATGGATAAATTGATTCAGCATTTTTGATTAACTGATTAACATTTTCAGGTAAACTAAAGCTAAGATAATCTGTTGCCAGCAAAAAATACATTATAAGAAATGTCTTCAGGCTGAAAGGAGGGGACAGCAGATAAAACTTGGATTTGCAGAAAAGAATAAGGAATATCAAAATGGCAAATATGTGGGTTGAAAGATACATCTTTTCCTTTTAATTTCTTTGAAAGACAATTGATGGTTTAAATGTTAGCACTTTATTGTGGGGTTTATAAAACATGTGAATGTAAAATATATAATAGCAATAGGAAAAGAGAGAGAATTAAAAGGAATTATATTGTTAAACTGTGGTTATATTTTATGTGAAATAATACACTATTAACTATAAGTAGACTATGTAAATTATGGATAAATTTTGTAAGCTTAGAGCAACCCCACAAATAGAGATATTGCTAAAATACAATAGATAAATTAAAAGGGAATTCTAAAATCTATTCAATTAACCAATAAGAAGGCAGAAAATTAGCAACAGCAGAAGTTCTACAATAGAAAGATGAGACAAATAGAAAATAAATAGCAAAATAGTAGACTTAAACCCAACCATATCAATAATTCCTCCCAGCATAAATGACAAATAAGAGACAGAGACAATTAAACTGGGTGAAAAATGAACAAACCAATTATATGCTATTGAAAAGAAATGAATATTAAATACAAAGATGCAGAGAGTTTGAAAGTCTAAAGGGGTGGAAAAGTATTTACCATGTAGTAGTAAGCATAAGAAACCTGGCTTGGCTATATTAATGTTAGACAAAGTAGACTTAAAGATAAGGAACATTGTCAGAGATAAATAATGACATTTTACAATTAATAAATTGGTCAATTCATTAGGAAGATTTAATAATCCCAAATATTTATACCCCTAATAATAGAGATAAGAAATACATGAAGCAAAAGCAATCACAACTAAAGGGAGAAAGACAAATACACAACTGTAGTTGAAGAATTCAAAATATCTCTCTTAATAAGGTATATAATGATAAAATAATCAACAAGGGTATAGACAATATATGCAACATTAAATAATTGCAGATTAAACATTCTTGTTAAGTACATATGTAATGTGTACTAGGGTAGACCATATGCTAGAGTATAAAACAAGTCATAATACATTTTAAAAATTGAAATAATATGGAGTATGTTCTCTGATGACAACAAAATTAAACTACAAATAATAAATAATCATAATAGCATGTCTCCCAAACCCAAACACTTAGATATTAATGTAAAGCATATTTCTAAATAACCCATGGGTCAAGAAATAAATCATGCTCATGGATTGGTAGAATCAACATTGTTAAAATGTCCATACTACCCAAAGTGATTTACAGATTCAATGCAATCACCATCAAAATACCAATATCGCATTTCACAGATCTAGAAAAGATAATCCTACACTTCATGTGGAACCAGAAAAGAGCCAAAATAGCCAAAGCAATCTTAAGCAAAAGGAACAAATTGGGAGGCATCACATTACCAGACTTCAAACTATACTACAAGGCTATATAGTAGCTAAATCAACATGGAATTGGCACAAAAGTAGAAACATAGACAAATGGAACAGAACAGAAAACTCATATAAAAAACGATCCACATACAGCCAAATGATCTTTGACAAAGCAGTCAACAATATACACTGGACAAAAGGATCCCTATTCAATAAACGGTGGTGGGAAAATTGAATAGCCCCATGCAGAAGAATGAAACAGGATCCATATCTCTCACTACTTGCTAAAATTAATTCAAGACGGATAAAGAACTTAAATGTAAGGCATGAAACCATAATAATTCTAGAAGAAAATGTAGGGAAAAAACTCCTATAAATATTGGCCTAGGCAAAAAATTTATGAAGAAGACAAACACAGCAACAGCAAAAATAAATAAATGGGACCTGATTATATTAAAAAGCTTTTGCACATCGAAAGAAACAATCAACAGAGCAAACAGACAACCTACAGAATGGGAGAAAATATTTGCAAGCTATACATCCAATAAAGAACTAATAGCCAGAATCTACAAAGAACTCAAGCAAATCAGCAAAAAAAAAAAAAAAAAAAAAAAAAAAATAAAAAAACCCAATTAAAATTTGGGGAAAAGAAATTAACATAATATTTTGAAATAAAGTTAGAAAAAT
>CAUYRT010019654.1:0-34643 GCA_963574885.1 Lepilemur ruficaudatus
GGAGGAATGATCCAAATAATAAAAGGCAGAAGTAAAAGTGTTTATTCTTTGGAAATGCCTTCTACTAAACCCAAAGTATAAGCTTCCCTTATATTTGAAGTAAATGGATTTTTTTAAATAAAAAGATGTCTTTTACCTTGACATTACGCAATCTATCTGATAAAATCTTAGGTATCGCTTTCCACATTATAACCAATCGTTTTTCCTGATATGCTTTTTAACTTCCTTATTTGTACCAGGGATTCTAAATAAGAATAATATATCAAAAATACAATATGAGAAAAATCTATTGGTAATGAAGATAATAATTATAGATAACTTAAAGTAGAAAAGCTAAACCCTTAAAAGGCATATAATCATGTCTCCAAGGGAAAGAAAGGCACAAAAGTCACTTTTGGTGCCCATTCCCTTAAACTTTTTAAACCACCAAAAACACACCTGCGGTTGTGATGACACTCAGGGTTTGCATTACAACTTATCACCCCACTCTCCATAGTGGGGGTGATAAGTTTCCCCAATGGAAACATCAAATCTAAACTTAAGGTCTTCACATACAAGGAACAACTCAAGCATAACAGTGCTATATTTCCTGTTGCAAGCTTCAGGCTATTTGTAAACATTTTATTTAATATTTAAAAATATATAAAAACCAGAGACTTATAATGAGAATAATAAATGTGTATATGCCTATATACACATACACATGAATACATTTATTATAAATCTTACAGATACAAAGGTAGCACATAATTTACAAATATTAAAATATGCAATATATTAAATTCCATAGAGCCACTGGGTTCTTAAATAATGTTTTCACTAATTTCTTCTATTCTTGTATCTGATCAACCTATGACTCCAATTTAACTATGATGTGACCTTTTCTTTATGCTATTAAACACTTTTAAGTTTAATATGCACAATTAGCATACTGTCCATCATTTTTGTAAGTCTAGATAATCAACAAAACAGTAACTCCAGCTTTGCTGTGCAGTGTTTGCTATCTGTTGTGAAAATACTCCTATTGTAGCTAATTTCAGGTGACCAACATGAGATCACTGAAGGCAAAGTTGGGAAGATATATTCAGTAACATGCCATTATATGGTTTCTGTCCAAAAGATGCAGTTCATTTTTTAGGTCTAACCTTATACTAATCTCTACAGATAATATAAAATCACATGACACAATTCCTATCCTAGAAGAGTTTTTCTATCTATTAGAGAAAACACAAATGGGAAGAGAAAGAAGAAAGTAATTCAAGGAGCTGGGGGTTAAGATGGGACTGGTTGTATTGACAAAGACATTTTAACATGGGGAAGTCAGCACAATCAGACTGAGTCCCAGCTCGACCATTGACCAGTCATGACAGCTTACTCAAATCACTTTAGTTTTCAGTGCTGGCTTTTCTTGTCTGTCAAATGGGCATAATATTGGCACTCATCTCTAGAATTGAGTTTGCTTTTATGCGTAGTGTAGAATTGTGCCTTGAACTTGATAAATGTTGGCTTTCTCATTCTTACTTTAATTGGAAGGCACCAATTTCTGGCTGTTGGCCTGCGGCTACAAGAACTCACCTAGACTTCCTCGTTCCCTGGGTTCTCAACATAGCCACTCACTTTCTCAAAACTAGCAAAGGAGACTCCAGCAAGACAGACACTGCAATCGTATGTAACATAAACACATAAGGTTACATGTTACACATGTATAGCCATGTGTATCCTGGCACCTTTTGCCGTATTGTATTAGTTATAAGAAAGTCACAGGTTTTACCCACACTCTAGGAGAGGAGAAATCACACAAGGGTGTGAACACCAGGGGCTGGAGGCCACAGGGCTGCCTGAAAAGTCTATTTGCTGTAGCACATAATGATGTTTGTTTTGTGGATGACATAAGGCAGGCTGATGAATTCACCTAATCTCCATCACAGAAAATCTTCTCAACAAGATAGGAATACACAAATTCCATGGGCTTTTCTTCCTTGAGGAATACTTAAACAGCTAACGATGAGGTTTGCCTGTGTGACTATCTTATTTCTTTTTCCATGGATGTCCAATGTTCCCCTGATTCTTAGATGCTGTATTAGTTTGCTACGACTGCTGAACACAGTATCACGGGCAGTGACGTAAACAACAGAAATGTATCTTTTCACAGTTCTGGAGGCTAGAAATCCCTAATCAAGGTGTTGGCAGGTTGGATTTCTCCTGAGACTTCTCTCCTTGCTTACAGATGGCTGTCCTCGCTCTGTGTCCCCAGGTCTTTTCTCTGTGAGCCCAGGCATCCCTAGCATCTCCTTGTGTGTCCAAATCTGTGCTCATAAGGACACCAGCCAGATTGGATTAGGCCCCACACTAATGGCTTCCTGTTGACTTATCTCTTGAAAAGCCTTATCTCCTAATATAGTCACATTCTGCGGCACTAGAGGTTAGGGCTTCAACATGTGGATTTGGGGCGGGGGGACACATTTTAACCCATAACAGATTCTGTCTTTTAGAAATGTTACAACACCAATGAGCTTACAATTGGGCCTCACTTTACTGCAACCTCTTTAAAGTGATTTACTCATCTTGACTGCAATCCATCACATTTTCATGGGAAACTTTAAGTCTCAGAATAAATCATAGTCTTCTTAGCTTTAAGTTCCCAGGGAATTTTATAATGTGGCCTCCTGTAACTAAAAAGTGAACATTCTTTATGATCTACCCCTGCCAAAAGAGATAAACATACACGCACAGATGATAACTGCAATTTTGCTAAACCCAAACTGTTAGAAATTATATTGAACATCTGCCTTCATTAATTTAATAAAATTTATTAAATGCCTAAAACAAAGTCTGCATGTTCTCTACACTTGTGGAGCCAACATTTCAGTGAAGGAAAAGAAGAGGGAAGTGTGTATTAAACAAGCAAATAAATGCATATCACATTCATAATGTGAATTACAAAAAAGTGATAAATTCTGTAAAGAAGATGATGTCAGTAGGTTGGAGGAGAAGAAACTTACTTTATATAGGGTGGGGAAGGATAGCCTCTCAGAGGTGGAGACATCTCCCTCAAGGACACAAGGATAAAAAAGAGCCAACTGTGCATAGAGGGAAGGAAGGAGTGGTTCCAAATTAAACTGTGATAGTTAATTTTATGGTCTATTTGACCAAGCCACAGGGTGCCAAGATATTTGGTCAAACAGTATTCTGGATGTTTCTATGCGAGTAATTGTGGATTAAGATTAACACTGAAATCAGCAGACTCAGTACAGAAGGTTGCCCTCCATAATGTAAGTGGGCTTCATACAATTAGTTGAGGGAGTAAGTAGAATAAAATGACTGACCCTCCCTTGAGTGACAGGGGATTCTTCCTGCCTGACTGCCTTTGAACTGAGACACTGGCTTTTTTCCTGCCTTCAGACTTGAACTGAAACATAGACTCTTCCCGGGTCTCATGCCTACCAGCCTTTGGTCTAGATCTAAACCATGAGCTCTCTTGGGTCTCTAGCTTATTGACTCATCCTGCAAATCTTGGGACTTGTCAGTATCCATAATCACATAAGCCAATTATTTATAATAAATTTTATATACACACACACACATATATATGTCTGTGTATGTGTGTGTGTGTGTGTGTCTGTGTGTGTATCCTATTAGTTCTACTTCTCTGGAGAACCCTAATATACAGACACCAGCAAATGCAAAGACTCCCAGGGCAAAGCAGACAGACTTTTGTGTGTTTGAGGACCTTAAAATATAGTACAGAACCAATGGAGGGGTGTAATAAAAAGGGGCCAGGTCTTGTTGATGCTGTCTAGTAACTGACACACACAACCATTACCCAGCAGCACATTGTGGTTAAAATAGGCAGGCCCAGGCACTAGCGGCTTGGGTGTGGATGAAATGCTTGGGTTCAAATCCTATCCTTGCCACTTACTAGCTGTGTTAAGATAAAACTTTCTAACTTTAAATGTAGAAAGGGATTATTGCATTTCTATGTCATTGCAGGGATTACATGAGTTAAACATGTCAAGTATTTAGTATTTGGCATATTGTCTGTGCCCAGCAACTATTAGTAATCTTAACATGAAACAAGCCTAACACACAATTTTCTCTATTTTACTTCCTGTTTTAAAATGTAGCAGAAGAGATCATTCTTGGCCAGGCGCGGTGGCTCACGCCTGTAATCCTAGCACTCTGGGAGGCTGAGGCGGGCGGACCACTCAAGGTCAGGAGTTTGAAACCAGCCTGAGCAAGAGTGAGACCCCATCTCTACTATAAATAGAAAAAAAAAATTAATTGGCCAACTAAAGATATATATAGAAAAAATGAGCTGGACATGGTGGCACATGCGTGTAGTCCCAGCTACTCAGGAGGCTGAGGCAGAAGGATGGCTTAAACCCAGGAGTTTGAGGTTGCTGTGAGCTAGGCTAACGCCATGGCACTCATTCTAGCCCAGGCAACAGAGTGAGACTCTGTCTCACACACACACAAAAAAAGAAGAGATAATTCTAATAGTTAAAGTTTTTCTTAATTAAGAATTTCTAATTAAGAGATATAGTTAATTTGGGAGAACTGAGAGTTAGACTTCATGTGATAGCTATGGTTAAAACCTAGGTGTTAATTCTGCTAAGAAAAGTGATCCCAGTGCAGGTAACAATTAATGTATGTATGTGGCCCACTTTTATGTTCAAATATTAAAGGAAGACAAAAACACATTGAATATCAAATTTTTTCTAATGGGTTTCACTTTACCCCCTCAAAATGCCTGAGACATTTGGAGGGCTTAGATGAGGCAGAATCTATTCCATTTTATGGGATAAAGTTAAAACAGAGACCGACAGATACACTAAATAAATTGGGCCAAAATCATTTAATCCACCTCCCACACAATTTCAGCTTCTGAGGCAGATTACAAGGTGCTGATTCATAATTCATCAGGTCTGATGCAAACATCGTTATATGGAACTTTATCTTACTACGTGGAATCTGGCTCCGTGTTCAAGACATTTCCTCCTTGTGCGATATGGGTAGGATTTATCCTTAGATCAAAGAATAATTTAGAACTCTTCCCTCGCTTCATCATTGTGAAATTTTCAAAAGAAACATGTTAAAAATAAGTGTGGACTATGAACTAGAACATGCAGGAGAGTGGCATGTCTTGTCATTATTCGTAGTATAAAGAACAGGACCAAAGAAAAGACAGCCAGGAAAAATTCATCAGGCTTAGAAAAATATACTCCGGTTTACACTTTGAAGAAAGGATATGAAATCCAGAAGGACAAAAATAAGGACCTATTTTATATTCCTCAAAGAGCTTTAGAGGCTTTTTTCTTCAACTTTTGTGCTGCACAAGCAAAGCCCATAAGTATTTCTGCACAGCTGTTATCGCTCAGATCCAGCTTCCCAAATCCTGTTGGAAAACAAGGGCAAGCAAAGAGTCTACCCAAGTTACTGTCAGATTAATAGGTTATTGATTGATATGCTATCTTTCAAATCATCAAGGTCAGCCGACAACCATTCTTTATGAACTTTGGGTTACCAAGAAATGGATGGGAGCTGTATTTTCTGTCCATTACCATTATTTCCAACAATTCACCTTCCTTCAGATTACCTGAAGGCCAAACAGACCATTGCAACTATTCCAAATTGGGCACCAGTGTAGACACATTGTTTTTTATATGAGAGTATTCCAGAGTTTTACAATGATAAGACTCCTATACCACCTGATCCTGAATCTACAGGGGTAGAGGATGGTGCAGTGGATAATACCTAAAAATTACTAGAGCTAATGGCTGGCATGAGAGAGGCTCACTGTATCTTGCAATTGTGTTAAAATGAAAGAACATTAATCACACCAAAGGGGAAAAAAACCTACTTAAAAAAATAAGATAAGCTACAACTGTGCATTGCAGGAGCCAGCAACTGCTGTATTATTCGGCAATTTGGCACGCGCATGCTGTACATGCCACTTCTCTTCCCAAACACATTACACCTGCTGCTGCCAACTTATTCTTACTGTAAAAGCCCTAGTGGTCTTGAACACTTTCTCCACTCATTCCCCTAATTTGCTAAAAACATAATCAGCTAATGGTTAAGAAAATACATCTACTTACAAATGGCTACATGCTGTGAAAAAGCAGATGTTACAAAATTATAAATTAGTTTTTAAAGGCCCAAAACTGGACCTAGACTTTGTACCCTACATTTATTAAAGCTGTCAAGTAAAACCACAAAAATATATGAGACAAGAAAGGAGCATATAGAATTTCATTTACTCTACCTAGGTCCTGTTCAAGTGGGTGGGAAGAAACCTAGGTAACCAGAGGTCTATGAAGCTTTAAGTAATAGCCACAAACAATATTTTCCTATGTGTGGGAGAAGTTGGGCAGAGAAGATGCAAATTGAAATTCATGTCACCTGGAACTAGATATGTTCCAAAAAGAATTCAGTGACTCATGAAGGGGATGGTGGTAACTATTAATAGTAGCTTAATCAATCTGTAAAAAATATGGTCTAACCAAAGAGGAAAGGAGGTCTTTTGTAACAAGCCTTTTGAGAGCAAGCTTGGTGAGTATGAAATCAAACTCTTCATAAAATGGGCATAGGCCAGGCCACACGCAGGAGGCATGACACGCTTCCTCATCTGGCATTTTCCACACTTGTTGATCTGTGATTGCTAAATAAAAATGAGGATACATAAAGAACAGCTGCCCCCATAAGTTCCCTATAAAACCAAAGTGATTAATACCATCTCCGTGAACAAGTCATAACACGCTAAAAGAGTGGCACTTTCCTTAGTGCATGTTCTGCTGCTATTTATACTCAACCAATATAAAATTTCTTCTAAGCAGAGATTAATTACTACTTATATTGGCTTTTATGTAGATGATGCAGAGAATAAGTTACTAAGATTGAGTCTCACTTTTACTAGTTTATTAGGTGTGTGACCTTAAGCAAACATGAACTCTTCTGAGTCTCATTTTCTTTACCATAAAAATGGATGTAAGAAAAATATTATACCTCTTACCACCAAGGATCACTGTATATGTACCTCCAATGCTGCTAGCCTTGCCAAATTTTTTTTTGAATGATATCAAAGTTATTTTTAGGTCAAAATTACAATAACTTTGAGACCACACCTGCCTAAGCAAGAAATCAGCCCTCTTATAGACTCTATCAATTATGTTTTAAGAGTCTACAAAAGGGACTTTATGAACTGCAGTCATTGTCCCTTTTCTTTCTCGCCCACTTGCCACTGCTACTGCCCAAATCTTCCTAGGAAAAGGGAGTTTGCCCCCATCATTGCAGCAATTATTTTGAGCCTTCTCTCTTTGCATAGGAGATCAATCCGGGCCAAGGAACTGAAAAGAAATACCTTGCTATGCCTTCCAACCATCTGTCTTCTCCATCCCTTACCTAAAAGAAAACCATTATCAAGGTTTTCCAGTTTCCAAACACAAGCCCCTGAGCAGGCATATAAGTACAAACAAATACCAGTGATAATTGAAATGTAGGCACGATATACAAACAGCACATGAAGCTGAGATACTTGCTTGTGTGTGGATGCTCATTTACCCAACAAGTATTTAATTTAACAAGTTTATTGAACTAGATGGACTTGCAGAGTGGAATCAAGAAACAATAGCATTTGCCTCATAAAGTAGCTTTCAAAACCACTCTTTTGGATAACACTTTCTTCCCCTGAATTCTGTCAGAAAAGTCCCATAGGCTTTTCAGTTTCTTTTTTCAGTTATTAACAGTTGTATTATTAGATATGAAACAATTCCATTCCACTCAAAATGAACACTTTAATCTCTCAGTTAAGTTTAAAGCTTTTCTTCATTTCTCTCAGCCTTAGAAACCTACAGAACAGATGGGTTTGCTCTATCCTTGGCCCTCCTTATTCTATATTCTTTGTACTCCACTTTTCTGATAGGGAAAAAGGATAAAGGAAAAGATAATCAGAGTTTTGCTTTGTTTTCTTTATAACAAACTTGTTTTAAAATTTTGGAACAGATAATCTGATACATTGCTAAGATAGTGAAGAGAGTTCCCATATACCTCCTACTCAGTTTCTACTATTATTAACATCTTACATTAATATGGCATGTTTTATGATTAATAAATCAATATTGATACACTATTATTATCTAAAGTTCAGATTTTATTCAGATTTCCTTAGTTTCTACTTAAGTCTTTTTTTCTATTCTAGCATTCCATACAGTGTACCTTATTTCATTTAGGCATTACATTTCCTTAGGTTCCTCCAGCCTATATTTTCTCAGACTTTCCCAGTTTTTGATGGCAAGTTTTAGGGAAAACTGGTCAACTATTTTGTAGAGTGTCCTTCAATTGGGATTTGTCTAACGTTTTTCTCATGATTAAATTGGGATTTGGGGAGGAAATACACAGAGCTGAAGTGTCATTCTCATCACATCACATATTATGAGCATGACTTATCAATGTTGATGTTGACCTTGATCACCTGGATGAGGCACTTTTGTCGGGTTTCTCTACTGTAAACTTACTCTTCTTTCTTCTTTTCCCCTTTGCCTAGTGTAGTTTTTGGAAGGAAGCCACCACGTGCAGACCACATTTAAGGAGGGGAAGTTATACTCTACTTCCTTGAGGGCAAACTATCTTCAAAATTATTTGGAATTCTTCTACATGGGAGATTTGTCTATTTTCCCTTGTTTATGTATGTGTTCAATTATTTATTAATATCTGTATAAACTCATAGGCATTTATTTTAAACTTTGAGTTATAAACCAATACTAGTTTATTTTGTTGCTCAAATTATTCCACATTTGGCCACTGAGAATTCTTTCAGTTGGCTCCTGTATCCCTTTGACACAACCCCAGCATTGTATGTATGGTGGGTCAGGGAGGGCAAAGGGATGGTGTGGTGTGGTGTGGTATATTGTTGGTGTCAGCAATTTCTTACCTTCTGGGAGCACAAGATGCTCCAGGTCCTTTTTTTATATTCACTGTCTTAGCCCTAGACTAAACCTAGACTCAACTGTCCTTGGTTTCTTTCATAGAAGAATAATATTGGAAACGAAGATCTGTTGTTTTTTTTTTTTTAATTATCTAACGCTGTCTGTGATTCTTTCTTGGCTGTAGAATGCTCACTTCTTGGAAGATATTCATTCTTTCATATGGAGTGCTTTTATGATCTATTCAGAGAAGCACCTGTTTGAAACCTACTACTGCACAGTCCTAGCACAGTTGATGTTCCCTTAGCTTAACACCTACAACTTTACATATTGCTTCTGATGGGACAGCCCACACAAACTGTTTCTGTGGGATCCTCTAATCCAGAAAAGCAAACCTCTTGGCTGAGGTCTTCTCAAAGTTATTCAAGCCCACAGGAGAAGTAGACATATCCACATTCACATATCCTTGCTCAACCATGGGAAGAAGTCCAGCATGTTCCCTCTCTGGCCCCATCCTCTTTCTTTGCTGTCACAAAAAAATTCCAGAAAGCCTCTCAGTGTTAGACTTCACAGTGTGTCAATCAGGCAGTGTCCTCTGTGTCCTCCACCCTTTAGGTCAAACTCTAGAGTTGAGAGGCAGACAGAAAGCATAAGAGATGGGAGGAGATATTACAACTATCTCCAAAGAAATTTACACTAAAAACCTTCCCACAGAATCCTTAAGTCTACTCTTATATAACTTGGAGGCAAGTGAGGGACAAAGGGTCCTAGAACCTGTTTGGAACTACATACCTTCCAAATCCTAGAAAAATTGACTACCCATTCTCTGTAAAAGTGGTAGATTCTTGCCTTCTCCATTATTGTCAACAGCATTTTGAAAACAGGTACAGTGTGACATTTTAACATTCTGTTCCATTAATAAGCATCTGCAACACACAAGGCTTTGAGTTAGGTGCTGGGGATGATTAAGTCAGAGAATAACACATAGGCTACTAATAGTAAGTATTGCCAGTAAGAAAGAAGTTTCAGTATTTTTATGTCATAGATATTAATGTATAATAATGATAAAAAATATGGGAGAGACACTTGTTTTACCCTGTGAGGAGCTAGGAGGGAATTGATGAGATGTGCAGATAAGAAGACTTCTGGGAAGTGATATTTAGGCTGAGATTGGAAGAATGTTTTAGAATCAACCAGCAGAGAAGCAAGTGAATGTTACAGGTAAAAAATAGCATGCACAAAATCCTGAAAGTCAAGGAGGGCAGTGCTTGTTAGTAAGACTATGAATTCTTAAATATGGTGGAAGTGTAGGATGTGAGAAGAGGTATATTGAGAACTGAGGCCAGAGAGCATATGGGGCCTTGAATGCTATTTCCAAAATGGGGAGGCTTTGATGAGAATCACATGGTAAACTATGAATAAGTTTATGGATATATTTGTATTGAGTTGGTGGAATCTTTCTCCACTATGAATTAACTATTTTTTAAAACAGAAGTAAATTTAACCATAGGGGAACACAGAGGTTTATCTTGCAATGGGAAGTGGGTAGTAAGGAGGGAAAATGATAGAAGTAAGATAATATCCTATCCATTTTAAGAAGTAATAGTTTTTTATACCATTGGTTTCCACAAAACTCACTAGTTTTTGTGGTTGCTATGTGTACATTTTGTGGTACACTATGTGTACATTTGTGATGTTTGATCTTACTTGGGGTTTAGTGATTTTAAAATGGTGTTGAAAAAGAAAGCCCATAGAGAAATAGCTTTACTATCTGGATAGTCCTATCTCTATTAAAGAAATTGAATCAACAGTTAATAACCTTCTGGTTAGTTTTATGCAATTTTGGTCCAACGTTAGACAATCAATGTAATCTATTACCTCAAAAGGCTAAAGAAGAAAAATTATGATCAATTATTATGAAATTATGTATCAAGTGATACAGAAAAAAGCATTTTGATAAAATCCAACATGTATTCCTGATAAAAACTCTAAGATCAGTAGGAATAGAGTAGAACTTTCTTAACTTGTCTACAAACAACTAAGCTAACATCGTACTTGGTTGTAAAAAAGTAGACACTTTCCACCTAAGATCAGGAAAAAGGCAAAGATATCCTCTCTTATAATCTTGTTCAACTTTGTTCTGGAAGTCCTAGAAAATTAAGACAGGAAATGGAAATAAAAAATATACAGATCTGAAAAGAAGAAATATATTTGTCTTTTTTGGTCATTGTTTCTGTTGCAGATGACATGATGTCTACGTAGAAATCAACAAGAAGAATCAACAATAGTACAAAGAATCTATAATAGTACAAAACTCCTCAAATAAGAAAGTATAGTAAGTGTACAGGATACCAGGTTAATATTAAAAAGTCAATTTCTTTGCTATATACCAGCAGTGCACAACTACAATTTCAATTAAAAATGTTATAATTTTCCAATATAATTTTATAATATGTAATTATTATATAATTATAAAAGCACTAAAAAATTAAATAGGTATAAATCTAACAAAATAGGTACAGGATCTATATACGGAAAACTACAAAACTCTGATGAAATAAATCCAAGAAGATCTAAATAAATGGAAAGATATCCCATGTTTATGAATTGAAAGACCCAATAGTATCAAGATGTCAGCTCTTTCCAAATTGATCTGTAGTTTCAACAGAATCTCAAGCAAAAGCCCAACAATCCATTTTGTAGATATCAACAAACTGATTCTAAAGCTTATATGGAAAGGCAAAAAACAATAAAATAGTCAACACAATACTAAAAATGAACAAAATTGCAAAATTCATACTATCCAATTTCGAAGACTTACTTCAAAATTATAGCAATCAATAGAGTACTGAAATGGCAAAGGAAAAGAAAAATAGATGAATGAAACAGAATACAGAGCCCAGAAATAGACCTACACAAATATAGTCAACTGATTTTTGCCAAAGAAACAATTTTTAATGGGGAAAAGACAGTCTTTTCAACAATATGCCAGAACAAATAGACATCCATAAAAATACATAAAAATAAACCTAGCTACGATACTTACACCTTTAACAAAATGGAACATAGATCCAAATGTAGAATGCACAACTACAAAACTTTCAAAACAAAACATAGGAGAAAATCTAGATAACCTTGGGTTTGGTGATGCGTTTTTAAATATAACAACAAAAGCACAATCTATGGGAAAAAAATTGATAAGTTGGACTTTGTTAAAATTGAAAACTTCCTCTGCAAAAGACACTATTAAGTGTATCAAAAGACAAGCCATAGACTAGGAGAAAATATTTGCAGAGCACATATCTAGCTTACATTCAAAACATACAAAGAACATTTTAATAATAAAGGGTTCTTAATAACCCTTAAGAATAAGAAAAAGCCCTTAATTTTAAAAATGGGCAAACGATCTGAGCAGACACCTCATCAAAGAACATACACAGATGTCAGTTAGCAAATGAAAAGATGCTAAACATCACTTATCATTAGAAAATTGCCAATTAAAACAGCAATAAGATACTACTACATACTTATTAGACTTCCCTTGGGTTCAGACATCACCATGGAACCACTTTGATTGGATAGTTGGGAGTTATATGACATGAGCTTACAATACATGTGGATCTTCTATGAGCCTCTCTGAAAGCTGGCTGTTTCAGGTCACTTTCCAGACTCTATTGTCCCTACCTGCTTCGCTTGTGGGCTAGAGAGTCTTCTGCACTCTTTTGAGCTGGTCCACTAAGTTCTGCTTGGCAGATTCGTAGGGTGTTCCCACTTATGCAAGATATGGCAGTAGCTTGGGACAGGATTAAGATGGGGCAGGACCAAGACAGGGACCTGGGGCCCACCCTTGTCCTTCCCACATGGGGCAATTGCACCAAGGCAAGACACCACTTTCATCCCGAGGAGACCCAGAATCGTTCACTAACTACCTAACAAATACAGATGAAGCTTTGCTGCTCCCTGGCCCTGTTGCTCACCTCCTGCTGTGTGGCCGGTTCCCAAGTTTCCTGGAAGACAATAGACAATTTTTCCCTGGACTAGGGAGGTGGGGGGCGGGGGAGGGGGAAGGCGGTGCTGTGAGCAATGGGGAGCAGCTGTAAATACGGATGCAATTTCACTCCATTGCCTGCCACTCACCTCCTGCTGTGTGGCCTGGTTCCTAACAGGCCATGGAGGATAGGTACCAGTATTGGTCTGCAGCCCAGAGGTTGTATTAAATTATCCCATGTTAATGTAAAATAAAAGCAGTACATAAAACGCAAAGACAAAGTATCCTTTCACTCCATTCCCCCTCCCATAGTTATTTATATATTCTTCCAGCATGTTCTTAGCTTGAATACACACACAGACATATACACACAGACAGGGTCGTACTTCACATAGTATTGAACAATTTGTTTTCTTGCTTACTATATCTCAGATCTTTCCATACATCTACAACCCGATTTTCTTCATTCTTTTTAATAAATATATAGCATCTGTTTTATGGATATACCATAATAAATTGAACTAGTCACTGATTGGTGACATTTAGGAATTCACCAGAGGCTGAATCTAAGTTTTCTAATTTGTAACATAAGAAGAAAAATATCAATAGTCCCAAGTAACTCAAGCATTGTAAACAATGTTGGAAATTAAAGCAATTGTTAGTATTTGTTATGAAAGAGAAATAACATTGCCTTGAAGATTTCCCAGTATAGACCTTTTTCCTTCTGTTGAATTATTTCATGAGGTAAACTTTTAGAAATGTGTTTACTGAGGCAAAGGGAAGAACATTTTTATAGGGCTTGCCATGTTCTGCCATTTTGTATTTTGAAAAGTTTATATCAATGTCAATAGCTACAAAATAATAGCTTATATTTTTCAAATGTTTATTTTGTACCTGTTACTATTGTAAGTGCTTTATGTCTATTAACTCATTTCTTTCCACACAAAAATCATATAAGGTGGATACTATTATCATTGTGAACCCTATTTATTCAGATGAGAAGACTGAGGCACAGAGAGAAAGCAACTTGCCTGAAGTTACATGCCTAGTAAGTAGAGCTGGATTTAAATCCAGACGGTCTGACCTTAGAGCTGGGCCCCTTAATTATCTCCTCTCATTGACTAATTACATATGTTATATCAAACATTTGGATGGTATAATTGAGGAAAGCAATAAAAAGGCAGTTTTAATGGCATTAAATACTATCTTGAAGTTACTGCATCTTTGTTTCTTTGACTATTAGCTTCACTGACTTTTCTAACATTTTTATTATTGTCGTTATTTCGCTTTGTTTGTATTTCTCTTTAAATAAAATGCCTGTTTGGGTATATTTTCTTTAATAATTAGTCAAAATTAGTTTGGTACATCACCTAATTCTTAATGATAGGAGGTAGACATTGAGTTTTTGCTCTCTTGGTGACATCTCTTCTCTCTGCCTATTTCTTCCTGATTCTTGCTCTTAGATGAAGTGTACTCTTGGGCAGCTCCTATTGATTTGAGTCTCACTTAACAGGCACCTTCTTGCTAACAGCTTCTATAGCTACAAACCCATATGTCAATGACAGAAGGCCCTGGGATGGTGAACTTTTTCTAATTTCCCCTCTGCAGATACACCCTTCCTCCAAAGTGTTCACGGTAGTGCAGAAAGGGCAAAGGCTAGGCAAAACGATTTTTATCACAGCATGATGGAATCTCAAGGTACAAAATATATAGAATTGAACTATATTAATGTGATCATAAAATTTATTAACTGGATATTTTAAGAAGGAAAGGGGGACTTATTTTTTCTTTTACTCTGGGCCAGCAGACATGAACAGAACTGCCCTGAGCAAACCTGGACACACAGTCATCCTACTCGTGGCAAACAATTAACTTGGCAATGTACAAGCGATTACGTAGTCATTTGAGGGAGCTTTTTGCTTTCACTCTTCGTAACAGCAAGTTCCCCTACATTTTTGGCCATCTAACATCACTTTTCTAATTATAAGTCTATCTTACTTCTTCTTTATGAAATGCTGAGGTAGAGTCTACTTTTCTTTCCCCCAAAAATTAGCCACAACAATCATTCCTATGCTTGTTTGCCATGTGATTCTGCTACTTATTTCAGTAAAGGTAGAGTCTATTTTCCCTCCTCTTGAATTTGGACTGGCCTTGACCAATAACATGTGGAGGAAGTGATGTGACATGATGTCTGGGGTATAAGCCTCAAAGCACTTTGCAGCTTCCTCCTCTGTCATCTTTGAATGCTGCCCCGAGACCAACTTCATGTGAAGAAGCTCAGGATGAACAGTCTCAGAATCCAGGCCTACCTGTCCTATCAGAGGTCAGTTCCCACTCACCACCAGCTGAATAACCGAAGCTGGATAAGGTGAGCAGAAGAACCATCCAGGAAAGCCACAGAATTGTGAGAAATAATGAATCCCATTTAGTTTTAAGCCAGTAAGTTTGGGGTCACTTTGTTATACAACAAACAATAACTAAAACTCATGCTTAAAATAAATTATGTTTTCTTCCCATCTATACTTGTAGTTTAATAATAACAATAAAGTCATTTGGGATTTATCCAAGATGCCAAGTTTTAAAGACTGTGCAGGTTTGAAAACCACCACAATCCTTAGCAAATAGCCACTCTGCTATCAGCTAAAGTGGCAACATTGCCCTGGCCAGTTCTTTGTGAAAACTAATAAAGGGCTTAGTATGTACCAAGTCAGAGACTATTCTCATGTTCCTTTATGCTTCAGAACTGCTCAGATTAAAGGGTTTTATTTTCTCCTTTCTGTTCTGGCCTCCAAAGTTAGTGTCATCTCAGTTACTCCCAAATAAGCAACATCTTTTCCCATCTAGGCTCCAAAGCCACAGTTCATTCCTTAAAAGCTGCTATTAATTGGGTTGGAGGATTTACATAATCCAACCTTCACAACACCAAGATGCAGGTGACATTGGAGAAAATAAATTTTTTGCTCAGGTTTCCCCATATGGTAACTGAGCGGACTCTAATTCAAGGACTATCTTATATTAGAACTTGTAAAATTTCCTGATTTTTATTTACCTTAATTTCCAAATTAAGAGGATTCTGATTTATGTAAAGGGGCTTTGCATAAGACCTGCAGATTTCATGATTCCTCATATGGAAAATAATGAACAGAACTGTCATAACTGTGAATCAATGTTGCCACTATGCACCGGACATAGGATTTAGATGAGGCTAAGGCTAGTTCTTAAATATTTCTCAATGAATTGTCTATGCTTTTTCAAACAATGTCAGAAGAAATAATAGTTGAGATAAATAATAATTGAGATAAATAGTCCTTAGATAACTGAGGGCTATGTGATTTTTCACTTGAATGGCTCCTTGAATCACTGGCAACTCCTCTTTATCCTAAACTAATCCTTTCTGAGATAAGATTAATTTCTGGAAGGCAGTTGTCAGCAGGTTTCAAAAGCATACTTGTTGCTGCATATAAATCCCTTTATTTGTAAGCATCTTTCCATGTGGGGAAACTCAATGAACACCATGATAAGTGTCATTTAAGAATCTATGGTAGCTCACTCCCTGCCCTGCATGCGGCGCAGAGGGCCACGCCCCTGCAGACCCACATGCTGGCAGGTAGGCCAAGTCTCCTGCTGTTGTGTACAGCCAACAGGCCACGCCCCCCCACCCGTGCTCCACATGGTGGGTCACACCCTTGCAGACCCGTAAGCCATGTGGCAGCCCACACCCCTTGGCTCTGTGTGCCAGGTAGCCAACCAGCAGAACGGGCCCCCAGCCCTATGCACTGGGCTAGAGAGCCATGCCCAACAGCACCCTATGACACCATGCCTGTGGTCCAGCTTCCACCACAAACATACTAGCCAGCCACAAGCCTCACCCTGTCGGTACTACCATTACCTGGATGGAGCCTATGCTGGCGGCCCTGAAGCCTACAGACACCACCTAGATAGCCTCACCAAACAGCCACTCCCACCACTGCAGGGAGACCTGGGCAGAGCAATCTCTATTAATATAGAACCCATATATGACAAACCCACAGCCAACATCATACTGAATTGGGAAGAGTTGAAAGCATTACCCTTAAGAACTGGAACAAGAGAATAGTGCCCACTGTCACTGCCTTCATTCAACTTTGTATTGGAAGTCTTAGCCAGAACAATCAGGCAACAGAAAGAAATAAAGGGAATCCAAATCAGGAAAGAGGAAGTCAAACTAACTCTGTTTGGTGACAATATGGTCTTGGAACTAGAAAACCCTAAAGATGCCACCATAAGACTGCTGGAATTGAGAAATAAATTCAGCAAAATCTCAGGTTATAAAATCAATGTACACAAATCAGTAGCATTTCTATAAACTAATAACAGTAAAGCTGGGGTGAGATCAAGGACTCAATTCCATTCACAATAACAACAAAGAAAATAAAACATGGATGAAACAAATTGGAGATGACACAAACAAATGGAAAAACATCCCTTGCTCATGGATTGATGACAGAATCAACATAGTTAAAATGTCCATGCAGCTAAAAATGATTTATAGATTCAATGCAATCCCCATCAAAATACCAGCATCATAATCCACAGACTAGAAAAAATAATCCTGAAATTCATTTGGAAAAAAAAAAGAGCCTTAATAGCCAAAGCAATTTTAATCAAAAAGAACAAATCTGAAGGCATTACATTTCCTGACTTCAAATTATATTAATACTACAAGGCTATAGTTACCAAACAGCATGGTGCTGGTATAAAAGTAGGGACACAGACCAAAGTAACGGAATAGAGAACCCAGAAACAAAACCATCTACCTACAACCAACTGATCCTCAACAAAGCAGACAACAACATGTACTGGGGAAGGAAGCTCTATTTAAAAAATGGTGCTGGGAAAATTGGATAGCCACATGCAGAAGAGTGAAATGGGATCCCTGTCTCTCACAATATATAAAAGTTAATTCAAGATGGATAAAATACTTAAAAGTAAGGCAGGACACCATAAAAATTCTAGAAGTAAACATAGGAAAAACTCTTCTAGACATTAACATAGGCAAAGTATTTATGACTAAGACCCCAAAGGGAAATGTAGCAATAACAAAAATAAGTCAATGAGACTTAAACTATAAGCCTTTTGCACAGTAATGGAAATAATCAACAGAGTGAATAGATAACCTACAGAATGGGAGAAAATATTTGCAAACTATACACTCGACAAAGGTCAAATATCCAGAATCCACAAAGAACTCAGACAAATCAGCAAGAAAAACAGACAAACAAATAAAAATGATCCTATCAAAAGTGGACAAAAGATATGAACAGAAATTTTTCAAGATAAGATAGACATATGGCCAATAAACATTAAAAATTCTCAACATTACTAATCTTCAGGGAAATACAAATTAAAAGCACAATGAGATACCACCTTACCCCTGTCAGAATGGCCATTATTAAAAAGTCAAAAAACAATAGATGCTGGCATGGAGGCAAAGAGAAAGGAACACTTATACACTGTTGGTGGGACTGCAAATTAGTGCAACCTCTATGAAAAACAGTTTGGAAATTCCTCAAAGAGCTACCATTTGATCCAGCAATCCTATTCCTGTGTATCTACCCAAAGGAAATGAATGCATTTTATCAAAAGGACACCTGCACTCGAATGTTTATTGCAGCACAATTCACAATCACAAAGATTGGAATTTACCTAAGTGCCCATCAATTCATGAGTGGTTAAAGAAAATGTGGTATATGTATACCATGGAGTACTACCCAGACATAAAAAGAAATAAAATAATGTCTTTTTCAGCAATTTAGATGGAGACCATCTAAGTGGAGACCATAATCCTGAGTGAAATATCTCAGGAATGGAAAATCAAACACCCTATGCTCTCACTAAAAAGTGGAAGCTAATGGATAAGTATACGCGGGCACAAAGCGACATAAAGGACATGAGAAACCAAGACGGGGGAGGAAGGGAATTCTGGTGACAGGTACACCAATAGCCCTGACTTAAACATTATACATGGTATCCATTTAACAAAAACACTTTTACCCCTGAATTATTAATATTTTGAAATAAAAATAAGAATATGTAGCAATTTATTAATTTTTATTTGCTGTGGTAAATATCTATTTATCTATCTTTAAGGCTAATGAGGCTTTTTTGGGAACACCAAGATCTGTAAGTACAACTAAAATACCACCAAGCTGGGAGCTAACTCCCTTCCTTTCATTAACAAGAATTTATAATTTGAAAACCAAGTATCCCCAACTCAAAAGTAAATTTGCTTTAGAAATATCACTATTCTAGTTAAAAAAAATAAATAAATCAAAACTGACACATCCCTCGTGTATCAAGAAGATCTAAACAATTTAAAATTATCAGATTAAACCACAGCTGTTTAAATACATATTTTCAAATATTTTGGATCTTAAGAATGTTTGCCTAAAGGAATTTTCAGTCTTTTCACATGCAACATTCTGGCCTTGAAAGCACTAAAATTCCACAAGGAAGCTGCTGGCAATATTTCTGTTTCATTAGAGAAAAAAATACTGAAATCAGTTTACTCTGGACTCTGATCAAACTATAAAATGAGAGAAGTACTGAAAAAGACAATTTAAGCCATCTGTGTGGCACATGTATCTTTTAAGTATTTGAAAATCAGAGCCAAATTCTTTAAGACACACAAAAAAGTTATGATTATATATTTTAAATTTTATTTTTGCTCTTTTCTTATTAAAAGAGATTGTATAATCAATATAGAATAATTAGAAAATCTAAAAATATAAACAAATCCCAAATACAAAGAAATCTACATAGCATTATATTAACATGATTATTAGTTCATCTTATATTTTGTAATACTGTTTCCAGTCTTACATATAATTTGTTTCTCAACATTTTTGCATAAGTATATCCCCATACCTTTCAATAAAAATAAAAAAGTCAAACTTTAGTGTTGTATAAATTTCAACATATGGGTATTCAATAATTCATTTAATTATTCACTTCTTGGATATTTTGGAAATATACACAAAGCAGATAAACATTTTATTTCAAATAAAATGAACTACTAAATTGAATATATGTGAATGTACAAATGAGCTACAAAAAATGTACAAAAAAAGCTATCGTGGTAGCTTTTTAATTACTACATGTTCTGTGCATTGTCTACTTAGTTAAGTTAATGTAAAGCATTTATAAATTGTCATGTGTGTTTATATGTATGTGATGTAGCTTCACATATTTTTTAAAGTGTTCCAGTCCTGGCTTTCATAAAGCTTGACACCAGCATTGGTCTGCATGCAAACCTTGATCTCTAGAGGATGTACATTGGATTCTGTTCTACCATTCTGACCCAAAATAAAAATATAAAAGTCTTTAGTTTTACTTTCAGATGTCTGTGTACAAAATAAGTTTAAAACTAACAATATGTTATGCCTTTGTGTACAGACTTACGGTACTTTCATTTTTTTGCACATTGACATTAGCTTTGTTTTACAGAATAATTACAGAGGAGATACACACATTTATACAAAAGATACACATTTTTTAAGAATGCATATTAGCTTTTAGGATCAGGAGAGTTGAAGTCATATAACCTGCTAAGGATGAAGGAAAGAAAAGGCTCCTTCACTATCACCCACAATTCCTTGATAAATCTGTTTTCAACGTGAATGACTATGTTTCTGCTCTATAGTACAAATAGTAACGGCTTCCTCTACAGACAAGGACACCGTGAAACTCTCCCAGGACATCAGCATTGAACCTTGTTCTATGTTTCCCTGGCACTCTGTCAACATCAATATAATTTCCCATTATCTGACATATTTATTGCTATATCCTCAGGGCACAAGGTAAACATTAAAACATTAAAGAAGTTACTTTTTCATAAATAAATGAATGAATCATCAAGGGCCTCCTGCCTTCTAATTATAAACAGCTTCAGTGACTGCTGCACCTGCCCATTAGTTAATGATTTCCTAAAAATGAATGCAGAGGTTTCTTTTGGAGTTTCCTGCCAGAATTACCAGGACTTCTTTCCTTCATTGACTCTCCTGTATATGGCAAAAGCCAATAAAAGAGTGATTCCTCTCTCGCCTCCATGAAAACATCACACCTTTGGCATTATAATGAATTTGGAGAAAACAGGGAGTAAACCAAACATGATAATATTAATAGCCTAATAAAAGAAAACAATCTCTTTTTTGATGCCAACATTCTGAAAAATAAGCGATTTATAAGTTTCCTATATCTTATAAACTATCCTTTCCTTTCTTAACACCCTATAATCTTCCACCCCTTGCACTCAAAATCAGCCTCTGGTAATGGCAGGTGCTCAATAAATATTGTGGACTTCCTAGCTTACAGCAGAACCCTCTGGTCTCCACTGTTTCTCTCCCTCTGACCCACTCTGTACAACATCCTCCAAGAATCACCACCTTTAAAGACCAGTTTGGTCATGCCCCTGTCCAACCAAGGATCAATGGAGGCTGCCTTTGATAACTGCATCCCTTCAAGACCCTCTCTATCCTTGCTGTATCTCACCTCTGTAAGCTTATGCTGTTATTACTAGCTACAAACACACACTTTCTGTTCCCCTCAAGCCTCTTCAGAGTCTGTTCCCCAGCCTTCACCCTTGCCAAATTACATGCAAATTAAAATCTTCAGGACTGCTCATCCCTGACTCAGAAGAGCCTAGCTTCCTTTCTCCCCTCTCAAAATCTTATTTATGTCTCAAAGGACGTTCAAATCTTGCTTCATGAAATGTTTTTCTTCTTATTTTATATTGAGATTTCCTCTCTTTGAATTCATACTTATTTTATTATCTTACTGTTTTTCTGTGGTTTGCTTCTCCAATTTTTGTAGATTCCCCCTCATAGCTCCCAATAATTTTCCAGCAGTGTCTTAATGTAATTAACATCAGGCTGCAAGGTTGTATGTGGAAGAGTCAGAGCTCACTAAGGCTGTCCACTAATTGTTGAGAGGCTAATTTAATTTAATTCACCAGCCAGGTCCAGCCAAATGCACAATATTGACATGTATAAGCTGTAAAAATAAATTTGAATTTTTCAGCGCAATTACAATGAAGACCTTAAGTATGTGACTGTGTATGCACAAGAAAATACGTGTTTTTATCTTAAAAGAGAAAATACCCAGGTTTCTCTCTGGTTTCTCCCTGAGAACTTCTCTTTTCCCTTTTCTCAAAGGATTATCATATTCAGCCTCAAATTGTTGGATATCATATTAACTTTAAAAATCTGTTGATAGAGCCCTGAAGTAAACACAACATTGTCCCAAAAAGGCTTTATAACTGATAAAAAATTATGATACAAAATGTTTTTCCAAAAAAGCTTATCTAGGGTACCATCTATAAATAACCATGGTTCTGACTTCCTAGAAACCATTTATCTGCTTAGTTGCATTTATTATTCTAATTTCATGCATACTTATTTTCTCTTGAATAAGAAAATTGTTTCTTGAAGAGTCAACTATTTTCTAAGCCCTTTTGATACTACTAGTTTGCTTGCTCACTGTTCATAACACTCTCATGCACCAGTTGAAATAAGAATGTAATCATAATTCCCCAAGAAGCAGTGACTTCAACAGCCTTCTAACATAGCACTTTCTATGATGATGGAAATATATAATTTTCACTGGTGGATATGGTAGTCACTAGCCACATCTGGCTATTGAGCACTTGAAATGTGGCTAGTGGGACTGAAGAAATTAGTTTTTTATGTTAGTTAACTTTAAATAGCTATATATGGCTGGTGACTACTGCATTAGATAGTGTAATTCTGATACAATCAAACTGTTAAGATTACGTATTTACTAAAAATAGAGAGGATAAATAAATAATACTTAGGAGAAAATGACATTTATTTTAACAGAAAATGCTTCTCGTATTTGTAATTGATATATATCTGGATAAATAAAAACAAATATTTGCAAAGAAAAATCCTTAAGCATGGGGCCAGTTGCGCAATGGATAACGCGTCTGACTATGGATCAGAAAAATCCTTAGAAGTCAGAAGATGTATGTTTACAGATATATTTCTAACTAGTTGTGCAGCATTAGGAAAACTACTTTATTTCTTTGGACCTCAAAAGTGTAGAACATGTGATCTATCACCAACACTGACATTATTTGATTCTATATTGGTTTCACACTTTTCGTTACTACCTTGAGGATATTTTTGAGACTCAAATGGAGAAACATATACATATGTCTGAACAGTCTGCAAACTGGAAAGTTACATGGAATGGAAGCATAATTAAAGAAAAATGTGATTCAAAATCACCAATTTTTGAATCTACTAGGATCTTGAGACTGAAACTTTAGCTCAAAAGTTTTTCTGAATGACCACAGTTTTATTTGTGTACAAAAAATAAATTGGCTTCTTAAATGCTTCATTTTACTTCTGAGAGATCCCTCTTAAAGCACAAGTTTCTGCAGCCTGTCGTATAGCACATACCGGTTTACACACCATTTGCACACACAGGTGCGGTGATCAGGACTTCTGCTCAACTAACCACCTTCAGGAGGAGGAATAATGAGAGGAGAAAAGTGTCTCCTGGTTGGGCCTCTCTTGTGAATGGTCAGTGAGTTGGCAAAGTAAGTTCAACTTCCCTGATGCTTCTGTATCCAAAGTGAGGGGCTCATATTCTGGTAGATACGTATGATGATGCATTTGTTTGTAGAAAGAAAACATATTAAAACTCTTATTTATATCTAGTTTTTATATAAAAACTAAGAGAAAAATTAGGCCTTACAAACATTTAACACACAATATGTAGACACTATTTGCCTACTACAAGATCCATTCTTTCTGTCTTAGTTTTTTCAGGCTACTATAACAAAAATACCATAGACTAAGTAGCTTAAAAACAATAGAAATTGATTTCTCACTGTTCTGGAGACCAGGAAGTCCAATAACACGGTACTAACAGATTTGGTGTCTGGTGAGAGCCTACTTCCTAGTTCACAGACATCTTTTCAGTATAACCTCACATGGTGGAAGGGGTGGGAGAACTCTCTGGGGCTTCTTTTCTAGGAGCACTCATCCCATTCATGAGGGCTCCACCCTCAGGACCTAATTGCCTCCTAAAGGCCCCATTTCCAAATACCGTCACACTAGGTGTTAGGCTTTAACATGGATTTAGAAGACATAACATTCAGTCTATAGCACTCTCCTTTTCATTTAGTAATGGAACGCTGATTCATAGCTTTATATGTTGCCATTTAGAATAAAAGTTGTCATTCCTGGACTTCCTTGCAGCTAAGTTTTGGCCCTTATGATGTAATCAGAAGTAATGTGCCATTCACATTTATTGAAAGAATCAATAAGTGGGGTGGATTTCTGTTTATCCTGTTGGGTAGACCCTTACTGCTTTGTTTGACCTTTGATGCATTATAGTATATGGGCTCTGAGCTTTAGCTTTTGGATGATTTTACACTGGTGGGTGTCTGTTGTGTGTCTGTTGTGCTGATAGACGTATAATGCACATATGAGTATTTCCTGCAGAGCAGGTCTGGTCTTGACAAATACCCTCAGTGTTTGATTATCTGAGAAAGTCTTTATTTCTCCCTGATAGAAGAAACTTAGTTTTGCAGAATACAAAATTCTAGGCTGGCCATTATTCTGTTCAAGAAGATTGAGAATGGGGAAACTTTCTGGCTTGTAAGGTCTCAGTTGAGATGTCTGCAGTCAGCTTGATGGGTTTTCCTTTGTAACTTACCTAATGTTTTCACCTTACAGCTTGCAGAAGTTCCTCCTTCATTTTAACTTTGGCCAGTCTGATGACTATGTGTCATGGTAATCACTCTCTTTGTGATCAATCTCTCAAGAGTATGTTGAGCTTCTTGTACTTGGATGTCTAAATTTCTGACAAGACCAGGGAAGTTTCACTCAATTATACCCTCAAGTAGGTTTTCCAGCCCTTGTGTATTTTCTTCTTCACCCTCATGAATGTGCATGATTCTTATGTTAGGCTTCTTTGCATAATTCCATATTTCTTGTAGGCTTTGTTCGTTCCTCTTATTTCTCTGTTCTTTATCTTTGACTGATTTGTTTAATTCAAAGGTGCTGTCTTCCAGCTCTGAGATTGTTTCCTCTGCCTGATCTAGTCTATTCTTAAAACTTTCCACTGTGTTTTTTATTTCCTTGAATGAATTTTTCATTTCCAGATGTTCTATTTTATTTTTTTTAATAATTTGATTTCTTTAGTGAATTTTTCATTATTTCCTGTATTGTTTGTGTGGTTTCTTCATGTTGGTTTTCCATTTTCTGTTGTATTTTGTTGAGCTTCCATATAATCCATATTTGGAATTCTTTATCAGTCATCTCAATATTTTCATTTTGGTTGGTATTCATTGGTAAGGACTTATTGTTTTCTTTTGGGTGTGTATTTTTGCTCTGATTGTTTATATCTCTGGAGTTCTTTTGCTGATTTCTTCTCATCTGGCCTCTCGATCGAGTCCTAGAGGTATTAAGCTTTGCTTGCGGGCCTGTCCCTGAGTCCCCAAAGATCAATCCCTGACTGTGGCAGGGAGAGAAGTGCTGGTCCCAAGTTGCCTATGGGGTGTTCAAGCAGATTTGATGAATCTCTCAGGTTGCCTCTGACCTGCTGTCTTCACCTCCTCCCAGCAGTGTGAATAGGGTTGCATCCCCCCGCTTTACTTCCAAGTTAGAGTGTGGTACTTATGAGTACAAATCAGCCATGTCTTGTTTGCTTGAATTGGAAGGCACTATGCTGAGGTGTACAAGATTGAAACAAAATCCTTATCTCTTACCAGTCACAAAAATTAATTCAAAATGGATAACAGACTCAAACCTAAGACATGAAACTATAAGGATACTAGAAGAAAATATTGGAAAAACTCTTCTAGATATCAGCCTAGGCAAAAATTTGTGAAGAAATTGTTTTTGTATTTTCTTTGTGTTGGTTTCTTTGCCCAAGGTCAATCACAGCAACAATAATAATTAATCAATGGGACTTGATTAAATTAAAAAGCTTCTGCACAGCCAGGAAAACAATCAACAGACCAACTAGACAACCTACAAAATGGGAGAAAATATTTTCATGCTATATATCTTACACAGGGCTGATAACCAGAATCTACAAAGAACTCAAGCAAATCAGCAAGAAAAAATCAAATAACTCCATTAAAAAGTAGGCAAAAGACATGAACAGAAACTTTTCAAAAGAAGATAGACTAATGGCTAATAAATATATGAAAAAATGCTCAGCATCTCTAATTATCAGAGAAATGCATATAAAAACCATAAGATACCACCTAACTCCAGTGAAAAGGGCTTTTATCAAAAAGTCTGAAAGAACACATGCTCGCATGGATGTGGAAAGAAAGGAACACTTATAACTGTTGGTGGGACTGCAAACTAGTACAGCCTCTATGGAAAATAGTATGTAGATTCCTCAAAGAACTAAAGTATACCTACCATTTGATTCAGCAAACCCACTACTGGTATTTGCCCAAAGGAAAAAAAAGGCATTTTATCAAAAAGACATCTGCACTGGAATGTTTACTGCAGTACAATCCACAATCGTGAAGATGTGGAATCAACCCAAGGGCCCATCAATTCATGAGTGGATTAATAAAATGCAGTATATTTATACCATACAGTACTACTCAGCCATAAAAAATGAATTAATACCTTTTGTAACAACTTAGATGGAACTAGAGACAATTCTCCTAAGTGAAGTATCATCACAAGAATGGAAAACAAATACCACATGTACTCAGTATTAAATTGGAACTAACCAAACAGCACTCATGCACATATGGAAGTGAAACTCAACAGAAATCAAGCAGGTGGGAGGGAGAAGGAGGGGATGGGTGAAATCATACCTAATGGGTACAATGTACACTATCTGTGTGATGTGCACATTTATAACTTTGACCCAAGCAGTACAAAAGCAATCCATGTAACCAAAACATTTATATTCCCATAATATTCTGAAATTTAAAAAACAAAAAAGAAGTAACGTGCCATCCATAAAACTTCCCCAAGTGAAAGTATGACCTTTATTCTCCTTTCTTCCTTCCTGCTAATTAGAATGTGAATGTAATGGCTAGAAACCCAGCAGCAGCTACTTTGCTACTTTGGATCGTCAGGGAGAAGACCCATGTTGAAAATAGAAATTCAAAAATAAATAAATAAATAAAATAGATCTTTTATTTTCCCTTGATGATCTCATGGAGCTACCAAACAGTCCTTTGCTGCCAACATCAAGATTTCACATGGAATAGAAATAAAATTTCATCTAGTTTAAGACTCTGCTATTTGGTTTAAATAATTTTTCTATTGTATACAGCTGAACCTAAGCTTAACTGATACACATAGATTTCGTATTAGCACATTTTATAAGACATATATTAACAAATAGAACATATGCATGCTCTTTATTTTTCATAGAATGTATAATAAAATAGCTTGGAGATCACAGGGTTAAAGGACTGTTACATGCCACTGCCAAGGTCATCTCTATTTTGAATCAATAGAATTTCGTGAGTTTACATATATATACACTAATTATACTACAGTCAACTCTTAATATTTTGGGGAGCTATGGTCACAGAGCCTTGGGAAATCCAAAATTCACAACACATATATCTTTGTAAAGACCCCTGACTTTTCACAGATGTAATTTCTGTCCAGAGTCTCATGTTCCCTCAATATATCCTTCCATCACATTACAAAAAAAAAGTGTTTAAATTACTTCACAAAAAGCTCTACAATAACAAATGGAGAATGTAAAAAGCATTTATATTTAGATGCTGGGTCCTTGGCTAGATTCACTTGTTAATTAATAACTTAGTCCCACACATCAGCCTCATGGTGCCTATTACTCAAATCCATACCCTGATTAAATTGTAAAAAAATCATATGTCATGATCCTTAAGGTTGTTTGCAAATGGCTGAGTCCTCCAAGGCCAAATCCACAAATATCAAGGGTTTGTTGTAATAGGAGTCAGACTTGCACTGCATCCTACCATACTACAGTAAGATTCTTGGTTAATAAAAACTCATATTTAAACGCAGCAGTGATGGTTATAAGAAAGGGGTGGCAAGTGGATATCAAAGTAAGCCCTCAATTGACCCAAGCATGCTCAAGCTGAGAGCCTTCACACTCCTAACTCATAATCATTCATTTGACCCAGCAGCTTTGAATACTAACAGTGTCTAGCCTGCCACAAGGCTCTATGCCAAAAGCCACCGTTTCTACTGTGACAAACTGACACTAAAAAAGGCAGATCTCACCCATTCCCTGGCTGTGTAGATATGAACATAGCTCACATACATTCACTCCAACTTGCACACATTCATAGCTGATCTACATCCATCCCCCTAGCCCCCTCAGGTCACCTTCTCTGAGGGATGGCAGCTGGGACAGGGAATGCCTGAGGGCAGGGACCACTGCTTGCTGACCAGAATATAATCTCCCTTCCCCACAGCAAGACTAGCATAGTATCAAGAGGATGTAGTCCACTGCTGGAAAGCCACATTCTAGCCAGATCTTCACACCCAGAGTGGATGCTAAATAGCTACCACGGGAAATGAGTTTTGGTGACATAGGGAGAGAAGGCTTTGCCATTAATTTCATAAGGTTAGCCTTCAAGCAATAAATGAAGAGCTGGCACTATCCCAGGCACCGTGCGTCTACTTCCCAAGCACATGTCTCCTGAAGTTCAGAGAAAATAGCACAGATGAAAGAAGAGCCCTGATTAAATCATCTGTTAAAATAGTCAGCCACAACATAAATCCTACAGAAAACCCTGGCTTGAAGGATACACTTATCTTCCTTCACCTTGCCTTGCCAACGTGGTTAGATTAACACACTTCCAGGCAATACAATAGAGAAAATAGCATGGAAGTTGGAGATTGTCATGTCACTTGTCATTCTTTAGCTTTTATCTTCTTTTGTTTAAATAGGCTACTCCAAATTATTATAATTTAACAATCAAAATATCACATTTAGGTAGTATTATGGCAAAATGTCATTAGCATGATGGAATGGTAATTCAAATTATATTTTATAAAGAGAATTAAAGGAAATTATATTGATATATTTCATATACTATAGTAGTATTTTCAGTAGAGGAACATTAAAAATGCATATTGGAAGACTTAATATTGTTAAAATGTCCATACTATTCAAAATGATTTACAGATTCAATACAATACCTATCAAAATCCCAATAGCATTTTCTACAGAAACAGAAAATACAACTCTAAAATTCATTGGAACCACAAAGAACCCTGACAGCCACAACAATTTTAAGAAGAACAAAGCTGGAGACATCACACTTCTTGATACCAAAATATACTAGAAAGTTATTGTAATTAAAACAGTATTATAGTGGCACAATAAGACACATATAGATCAATGGAATAGAATAGAAAACCCAATAATAAACTCACACATATGGTCAATTGATCTCTGACAAGGATGTCAAAAATACACAATGGGAAAGGACAGTCTCTTTAGCAAATGGTGTTGGAAAAATTAGATGTCCACGTGCAAAAAAAAAATGGACTGTTTTCTTACACCATACACAAAAACCAAAACAAAATGGAATATATATTTAAGCATAAAACCTAAAAAGTGTAAAACTCATACGGGAAAAGTTTCAAGACATTGATTGGTCTTGACAATGATTTTTTTGGATATGAGACCAAAAGCATAGGCAACAAAAACAAAAGTAGACAAGTGGGACTACATCAAACTAAAAAGTTTCTGCATAGTAAACAATCAACAAATTGGAAAGATAATGTATGGAATGGGAGAAAATATTTGCAAATCATATATCTAGTAAGGGATTACCACATGAAATAGACAAGGTACTCCTTCAATGGAATAGCAAAAACCAACCAAACAAACAAAAAACAAACCCCACAAATAACCCAATAAAAAATTGTCAAATGACTTTAATACACATTTCTCCAAAGACCACTTACAAATGGCCAACAGGAATATGAAAAGATGCTGAACATCACTAATCATCAAGGAAATGCAAACCAACACCACAATGAGATACCACCTTAAACCTGTTAGAATGGTTTTTACAAAAACAAAGTGTTGGAATGGATTTGAAGAAACTGGATTTCTCAAGCATTCTTGGGAATGTAAAATGGTGCAGCAGCTTTGGAAAATAGTATGAAGGTTCCTCAAAATATTTAAAAATAGAAATACTATATGATCCAGCAATTCTAATCCTGGGTGTTTTTCCAAAAGAATTGAAATCAGGATCTCAAAGAGATAACTGCACTCCCACATTCATTGCAGCATTATTCACAATAGGCAAGATGTGGAAACAACCTAAATGTCCATTGACAGATCAACGGATAAATAAAATGTGGTATATACATATAAAGGAATATTATTTGGCCTTAAAGAAGGCAATCTTGCCATATGCAACAACATGGAGAAATCTTGAGGACACTATGCTAAGTGAAATAATCCAATCACAGACTTAGATGAGTTATATAAAAGAGTGAAATATTATACATAGAAGCAGAGAGCAGAAGAAGAGTTGCCAGGGGATGGGAAGGAGGGGGAAATGAGGAATTGCTATTGAGAGGGTATAAAGTTTTATTAATAAAGTTATATGAGATGACTCAGTTCTACAGGTCTTCCATACAACATTATGCCAACAGTAAACAATACTGTATTGTACACTTAGCAATTTGTTAAGAGGGCAAATCTCATGTTAAGTGTTCTTATTACAATAATAAAAAAGAGGAATAGATATAAACATGAGATTAAGGACTATATCTCAGGTGTGGATCATGAGAAAGGAAAGGAAGATAAACAAATATATTTATTTAGCAATTAAAGTCATAATTCTTTCAGAAATGTTTGGACTCACATTACTTTAACACAGAATCATAGTCCTAAAATTTGGAACTAAGTAAGAGTAGTAGGACTCATTTAGCCTAACCTCTTTTTTTAAAAAAAAATGATGAAGCAATCGGGTTTTAAGAAGTTAAGGATGTCCACAAAAATTACACAGCTAATTAGCAACAGAATCAGGAGAAGAACTCAGGTTTTCAGATTTTGTTCAAGCTTTTGTTTCATTATTTCCACATTACTCTCTGTATCTCTGAGTTTAACTTTTTTATTTTATTTTATTTTTTCAAAAACTCAGTTGAAACATAACCTTTGGGGGAGCTTTTTAAGATGATGGAATTGTTATCTGTTCTGATTGCATTTGTGGTTACACAAGTCCATACATTTGTTAACACTCATAGAACTGTACACTGCAAAAAGTAAATGAAAAACATCAAAAAATTAACCTTCAATGTTATTGAAGGAGCTGATATTTTATCTAGTTTGTGAGTTTTTCACACTGTAATGTCTTTGTCATTTCCATACAAAATCAAGAACAAAATGCAGTATGTTTTAACCCCTTTGTCTGTTATTCACTGATTCTGTTTTATTTAGTTGCCTACTACTTTATCATAAGCAATTTTTTCTACCACCAAATATAAATATAAATAAGAATGAAGTGTAAGTTCTTCTCCCTGTTTTATTGACCAAATCTGTCTCCCCCCTCCAAAAAATATGTCATTTGTGAAAAATTTGCCAGCAGAGAGGTAAGCAACGTGGATCTACTCGAAGACTTAGAAAATTATATCCATTTAGGCCAGTCCTAAATAGCTCATGGTAAAATAGATGATGATTACAACTACCCACCATTTATAGAGTCGCTGCGCACTTGAAACTGCATTAGATGGGTGTCAATTACATCTAGTCCAGAACCAGCATTCAGGAAAAAAGAGAAATAGTTCTGGATGTCAGTCATCTGTATTTAATACTAATATAGGAGATAAATAGAGAAGATCATGGCAAAGAGGAAAGGATATGATTGCCAAAGTTACTCAATGGGATTCAAATAGCTTCTTCAGTCTCTGCTCACTCTGAGATATCTGACAAGCTCTTTTTTTTTAACATCTCTGAACCTTTGTGTTCTCACTAAGTAGAAAAATCTTTCCTATCTTGCTGGATAATTATGTGGATTAAATATGATGATACAATGACACATTCTATGCATGTAACAAAATATCACACATACTCTATAAATATGTAATCAACAAAAATATGATGTATATAAGTAATAACAGTTAACATCTAGTGTTTGCCATGTACATAACACTAGTCTAATCGCTGTGAATAGTATAATTTATTTGCAGAAAAAGTGTAGAGGCAAATGCTGTTATTATCTTTTATAGATAGAAAAATTGAGATACAGAAAATTAAGAAACTTAATGAAGGTCATACAGTCAGTGAATTGAAAATTAAGATTTGGACCCAAACATCTTGGTTCTAAAGTTCATCTGCTTTAACAACTTCGCCATTATTACCTCATGTATAAATGACCTGGCACAGAGTAGATGCTCAATTAGTGGTTGCTGCTGTAACTGCAGCTTTGTGTTTTTTATGGCAAATTAATCTCACTGGACTCCCATGAAGCTCAATGTGGGCCAGGGCTACAAATGTTAATGACGTAAATAAAACTATTTTGCTAACACTGATACTTTTCATTACATTTTCCCTTCAACAAAGTCAGAGATTTCTTTTTAATGTTGATGTTAATCAAAAGTGAAGGCTTCCATTAAAAAATAAAAAAGTGCCTAGCCCTTAACCTCTTTCCTGAGCCCTGGACCCACATGCCTGTCTACTCCCAACATTTCAATGTGCATGTTACACATGTTCATAATGGCTAGAGCAATAGGGAATTTGGTAGATAAACGGGATAGGGCATAAAATAAACAGCAAAACGGGAGGTTCTGCAGTCCAGTTCTGGTAAATGAATCACCTTACTGCGAGAAGAGAGACGATGAAACTCTCAGAGTGGAGGAGAAAGGTCCGACCAATAATATAAACTCCTCGACCAACAGAAGAGGATAGGCAAGGAAAGCAAGAAGAGAAACATCAATGAGCATCTGTGGTGATGCAAGAGAAGGAACTACATGGGCACAACCAATCATGGCTTCTGCATAAAAAAGAAGACACCACAAGATCTCAGAAACTTATTCTGTTATTACTAAAAATATTTCTGCCACTGAATACGTTTTGAGTTCTGTGCCACAGATATTTTTGGAACAGCTTTATTGAGATATAATTCATATATCATAGAATCCACCTGTTTAAAGTATACAAAAAGAGTATTCACATTATCTCGCAGCCTTCACCACTATCAATTAAAATTTCTGTTAATCTGGTGGGAATTAATTGCTGCCAAAAGGGAAGTTTTGGCCCTTGAAACTGCTCTGTCGGCTCCTAAATATCCTCATATCCCAGGTTCTCATACACATCTGACTGCCTGTGGGAATCCTGGATATAGATGCTCCAGAGCAGAGTCAGGTTCTCTTCTCTCTCTGATATATCCTCACCCAAAGTCTGTCACAGCCTCAGAGTCTGCGTATCTTCTGCATCTTCTCCACTCCTATCATATCTGCTTCAATTCAGGTAGATGCTGTCCATTTCTAGAACTACCAGGATACCCCCTAAAATTCCAGGGTGGTAAATACATAGTGCATTTGCTGCCACTTCCCTCTCTTTCGCTTAATTGCAGGGAACTTCCTGGCTTGGTGAATCCTAGGACAGCACCATGCTCCAGAAAGCCCCACCATGTGATTGGAGTTGACACACAAGATGACACCTTGGCTATATCTCCATACCTTTCTAATCTATCCTTCATACTTTGTCAGGGTCAACCTCCTAAAACAGAGATCCACTGCGGTAGCAGAATTCTAAGATGACCTTGAACATGCCCATCCCCCGTTACACATGTCTTATGTAATTTCCTTCTTTTGAATGGGAGAATTGTGAACACGCTGGACTGTCATCCCATGCTAGGTTAATAATCAGTTGACTTTGAATTATTCAAAGGGGAAATTACCTGGGTGGGTCTGACCTAATCAGGCAAATCATAAAAGAGACAGCGCTATTCTCAAAGGCAGAGAGATTTGACCGTAGCAGAGATTCTTCAGTGCTGACTTTGAAGATACAAGAGCCAGGTGGCAAGGATATGAGAGCAGCCATGAAGGGCTGGCACTAAACCCCAGAAAACAGCCAGCAAGAAAACAGTGGCCTCAGATCTATAACCATGAGTAAGTGGATTCTGCCAACAACCACGTGAACTTGGAAAATGACCCTCAGCTCCAGAGGAATGCAGCCCAGCTCATACCTGATTTCAGCTCCACGAGACCCTGAGTAGAGGACCCAGGTACATCATGCCCAGATGTCTGACCTACAGAGCCATGAACAAATAAATGGGCATTGTTTTAAGCCACTAAGTTTTTAAGAATTTGTTATACAACAATAAAAAAAAACCCTAATATATCCTCTCTATCTTTTTCTACTTGAAAAATTCTAACTAGCTCCCCAAAATAGCAGAAAAAGTTAATTGTTAACACTTGGTGAAATTTCCTCAAATAAATATCATTTGATGTTATATTTCTCCTGTTCCCTATTTTTTTTTTTTTTTGAGACAGAGTCTCACTCTGTAGCCCGGGCTGTAGAGTGCTGTGGCATCAGCCTAGCTCACAGCAACCTCAAACTCCTGGGCTCAAGCAATTCTTCTGCCTCAGCCTCCTGAGTAGCTGGGACTACAGGCATGTGCCACCATGCCCGGCTAATTTTTTACATATATTTTTAGTTGTCCAATTAATTTCTTTCTATTTATAGTAGAGACAGGGTCTCGCTCTTGCTCAGGCTGG
>CAUYRT010019655.1:0-16862 GCA_963574885.1 Lepilemur ruficaudatus
GTCTTCTCTGCTTCATGCTATATTTGGGCCTCATTCTCTTTTATTGCAGACTGTGGAAGGACGTTTTTTTTCCCAGGTCCTGGCTATAATTTAAAAAAAAAAAAAATCCTGAGTCATCTTATTGGCTCCAGCTTGAGTCACATCCACTGTGGGAAGGAAAAGTAAAATACTCTCAGCTGGCACTGGCTCAGACCCCCCTGGAGCAGTCACTGTGGTCAGAAGTGCAGGTTCCTGTTACACACGGTAACAGCCCTTCCCATAGAAATGGGAGAGAAGGAGGGGAAAGGACAGGGAGAAGTATTCTTCTAAAGAAACTGAATCCGTTTCCCAAAGAGGTGCTGAGAAAGCAAACATAGACATTCATTTCAATATCTTCTTATATTTTTAAATTCTGTACAATGCTATTACCTATTCTAGAGATTAATAAACTCCAGTACATTGTTTGCTCCTAAATGTGTTTTTTACATTGAGTCTCTGATTCAGCACTTTGATAAGCTCTTTGCAATTTTACCACCCAGTAGCCAATTTACTTTGCTTTAATAAGACATATTACCAAAATACTGTACATCCCTTAGTCACAGAAACAGTCTTCTCTTTTTTCACTGCGTTAAATAATGATATACATTTTCAATTTATCTGTGGTGAATGTTAGGATATGACAGCTGTATTTGTTTTTCACGATGTAAAGTGAATGATAATATCTCACAAGCTGATTTATTTCCTTCTTTTTTATCCAGAGTGATCTCACTATGCTATTTCAGCTTAAAAATATGGATATTGATACACCAGCTGCTTTAACTCTAGAGAAGAATAGCTCTTTCCCATGAACCAACAATTTTACTTAAAAGAGGAAAGAGACAAAAAATAAAGAAACATTTCTCAGGGGCATCTAAACCAAATAAACAATCCCACAACCCACATAAATTTTGACAATATTGCAAAATTTCTTTTATTAGGGTACAAGATATAGCAATACCCATGAAAATGACAAATCAGTTAAAGCATGAATTCTCATAATTAGAGTTGTCATTGTTATTTTCATGTTATTGACCAAAAAAAATGCCTCATTCACATTTCCAATTAAATTTGCTTCATTACATGTTCAACGAAAATGCTATAAATTGAACTAAAATGTTGTGGGTGGTATGTAGCAAAGAGTGGTTTTTTTGTGTATTTTATTTTGTTTTATGGGTTTTTTACTTTAAAGGAACCTAACCAATTTTATCTCTGTTTAGAAAATTATGCATGCAAGGCCTGAAGCAATGATTTATGCTATGACATAATATGTTTTTGACACAAAAAGTATTTGTCAAAAAATGCAAGAGCAACTATTCTAAGTGTTTTAAGGGGAGCAAAGAATATCTGGCTTTCATCAGATAATAATATATCTGACATAAATAATGATTGAAAACTGACAGCTACAAGATGTGATTTAGATGCTTTAAGCCCCTGAAAATAAAAAGGTAAGAAATATCAATTTTGTATTTTATAGTAATTTTGCTGTAATATAATGGTACTTCTATTCATTGCAACAAGCATTATAATTGTATTAGTAATTGGTGAGTCATATCATGAATAACATCTTTAATTGAATACTTGTTTTCATAGTATAGCTGTAACTCTGCCTCAAAATTGGGTTCAATTTGGCACTACAGAGGAATAGATTTAACCTTTCCTTTACCATCTGTCTTTCATGAGTAATTTTATATTTAAAAATATATCAAAAGAAAAGAAAAACCATGAGATTAAGCAATGATGCAGGATTTGGACTGGTCAAAGTCAACAAAAATGGTGAACATTAATTTGGGAAGATGTGAATTTTCTGAAACCCCAAAGAAAGACAGTCCACCTTCATAAAGCCAAAGAGAAATGTCTGCTCTAAATGGCTCTGGGAAAATCAAGCCATCATAAAATATTTTTCTCAAAAGACTCATACTCTGCTTTGGGACTTCAAAACTTCCCATTTGTGCATATTGATGGCCTCACTCTGGTGCAAACTCTGAGTTTTCACACTCCAAGTTTATTTTTATGGGATGAGATATATGTAGGAATCAATAGAGATATTTTCCTACTTTCATATGACCACCCCTGCCCATGCAGTTCCCCCAAAAGTTCCAAAATGGAACCTTATCAGTTCCATTATAATAAAGCTATGATTTTAGAATAAGGCTTTTTATCTTCATTTTAGAAATAAACAAAAATTATCTAAGTCTTCCTGGTTTGAGCTATATTGCAGTAACACATAGCACAAGCTATATTGCAGTAACACAAAGCACATTGCTTTGTTGTAACTTTGTTGTTGAAGGCCTTTATTTTTTCAAAAGTACTTTGCCATCCATGATAAAGACAGGCTAGATACTCTCAACAAATCCATGTGTCTTTCTTTCTGAGCTCACGACTCTATTTCATTTCTCAGCCTTGCTTAGAGTTAGGAGTGGCCATGTGACTGAGTTCTAGCCCATAGAGTGTAGAGAAGTAATAAATGCCACTTCCAGACATGGTCCATAAGAGGCTTCCATGTCCAATCCACCATTCTCTTTCTGTATCTGCTGACTGAATGGAGTGGTCTCTGAGGATCTAGAGGAAGGTAGAAGCAGGACGCATTAGGATCCAGTTGAATCCATGAATGTGAAACAGTGTCCAAATCCGTGTATATGAGAAATAAACTATTATGTTAAACAGTTGAGATTTGGGGACCTACCTAATTCAGCAGCTAGAGTAACCTTACAAATACACACTCCCACTCCTAAATCTGGTTGACTAGCGTCAAAAAATGAAATCAGGTCAAGTTAGGAAAAATGTAAAAGTAAAGATTTCAATCTTGGAGACCTCAAACCAACAGTGCTAAGCTCAGAGGCACATCATTACAGGATTGCTTATAAGCGAAAATGAAGAAGTTGTTTACCTTTACAATGATTGACTGTTGCAATGGAGGTTTCCAGATGGCAGGGAATTGGTTAAAAGTGATCATCTTATACTGCTTTTGGAAAGTGGTTTAAGTTTTGTTCATTTATGATTTCATTGATTATGATTATCAGAGGCATTTATAAGAAACAACCTAAGTTTCATTTACATTCAAAAGTCAAGGTAGGTTAAGTTTTGCTTATGTGGCCTAATTGGTTTTGTCTGCTTGGGGAATTCCTCAAACCTAGTCTTCATTTTATTTAATTTAATAGTGGTAACCAGGTATAGAAAGTGATAATTTGGATTATTGTTCAGGAAATATTCACTACCCTCTCCTTCCCACTGTAGAAAGAATATTCTTCCTACGTGTTGCCCATTGGCCCAACTTGCTTTGGCTAATGGCATGTTAGCAGATGTATTGTGAGAAGAGGCCTTAAATATGCTTGTGCAGTTTGGCCTTGGCTATGATTCTCTGGTGATCTGCCTAAGAAACATGCCCTGGGTAGCTGCTCCCCTTCAAAGTTCCCTTTCAAAAATCATATACATATCTAACCTGAACCCAACCTATAGCCTAGAGTGAAAGCCATCTGACCCACCATTGCAAGCAGAGCTTTCCAGCTGAGCCCTTTGTAGATTCGCCAAACCATGGTTAACCTGAAGACCTGTGAGCAAGAAAATTATATGCTTGTTGTAAGGCACTAATTTTTGGGAATGGTTTGTTAATGCCATAGCTGACTGATATATACAAGCAGCCTTAGCGTAGTATGGTTAGGAGTGTAAACCATAAGGCCAAACTTTTTTATGTCAAATTTCTACAATTTATTAGCTGTGTTCCTTTGTGCAAGTTATTTAAACCATGCCTCAGTTTTCTCACTTATAAAATGGGAGTATGATTGTATCTATCTCATATAGTTAATATTTATAAAATGCTTAGAACAGTGCTTAGCACATAGTAGTGCCTGTAATAGTGTATACTGGATATAAATAAACTTCATTAGCCCATAAATGTGTCAGCTAAAGACTCCTGTCAAAAACATAATTTCTATATTTGTTGCTTCTGCCAGAGGGGGCGTGATTCTCCAGACACAATCTTCCCCATAATCAGGAGTCAGTGTTACATACATTTAAGAGTCCCATATGTTGAAGACTTCCTTCTGATGAGTCAAAAGACCTGGACTTGAATTCCTGTCTCACCATCTAAGCACTGTACTAGACACTGCTTTTCAATTCCTCATCAGTAAAATAGGTACTGTCAGTTCTTAGCTCTGCAGAATTATCAGTATTATATGAGAGGCACTACAGAAAACATTTTATTACAATATTTATTGCACTGCAAACACTTACTAAATGTTAGTTACCCTTAATTTGGGCAAACAGTTTTAGGAACTACTAGGTCACTTTTAGCTTATTAAGAAGTGGGTTTTTTAACCTCAAAGTATTGTTTACTTGAATTTACCAAAAGATAACCTTCTCTGATCTATTTAAGCCTAAGTGATGTTTTTTAAAGAGCACCTAAAACCAACAAAAATAACACAGCAGCATTTCTCTCCTCTATGACCACAAATCTCTTTAGCTTTTATTTTCATTTTGTTCTACATATCGCTATAAAACAAATCATAAAAATGATTCTTATTATGATGTCTGTGTTATCTTTTTATTTTTACGTAAATAATATTGTTTCTACCTTCTATTTACTAATAATATTTCTGTTATTAATCAAAAAGAGCCCTCAGATCACGTTCATTTCAATAGCAATTTAATTTAAAAGGTAAGAGATGCAGATTATGTAAAATCCTAAGCCACAATGTGCCTATCTTTTACGTGAAAATAACCTTAATTTCCCCACTTGACTGAGAAAAGAAATAAAAAGAATGATTGCTATAAATCAGGAAAAATTCATAACTTGCTGGAGGTGTAACAGCTGTTGATTTAAGGTTTGCATCTTTGATAACATGATGCTGCTGGGAAGATAACATATTTTTGACAAAGCGGTGAACATAAAAATTACAAGGCTTTACTCAACATTTAAATATTTTCTCCATATCAGTTAGAGAATAAAATTTCTTTTATTCATTTATCTTAAAATATGTTTGAAGTATACTGTATCTCATCAGCAACTTTACAATAAAACTTAGTGTTTTCTTGTTTCATAGGTATACAGTAGACTTGTCGCATCACAAATAAAAATAAATTATCCTCAGTTTAGAGAAATGGTTTACTATTATTATGAACAAACAGTTCCTACCACTGGTAATATACACACAGAATTGAGCGTGCACTTGGTATATTATTCATTTTATTTATTATCAGCTAGAAGCAGGTGATTGAAAAATTAGGTGACAAAACAAAGCAAGCATTGCACTGACTGGGAAAAAATATCTCCAAAGCGGAATCTTGAAAATGTATAAAAGAGACTAACTTTGCCAAGCACTTGCAAACAATAGCAGAGTTTTTATTTGTCTAAAGGTGGCTGCATTATTGGACATGTTCTTGCACTGCTGAATTACAAACTATGAAATTTTATGCTGGGGTTTTGTGTTTCTTATTTATCAGTGAAATGCACAGACAACATCATCAAGGAAGTGCTGACAATAATGCTAAGGAATGGCCCTGTCTCCTCAGTCTTCAGCAAAACCCTGCGTGCATTCTGTCGTAGAATGAACTGCATTAACCTTAGAAAATCAGATTTGCTTTTTATTAAATATTTTATTCTTTAAATGTTTCTGTCTTTTACCTAAAACCATCTTGTAAAGTCCCTGTAACCTCTATGCGTCCCAGCCTTCTAGAGTCACTTCTATTTGAATATTCAGATAAAATGACTTGCCTTCCCATGCCACATGCTCAGGGAAATTCAAACCCCGCTCTGCCCCCTGGAGAACTGGGACAGAGTTGCCTACAATTCTTCTGGAAACTTTTCACTTTCTAGTTTGAATTCCTGTTCTTCCCTAATTCTTGAGTCCGAACAGCGATCTCTCCTCCTGGAACCATCACCTTCTCTCTGCACCATGTCTCATCCCACATTGGACGCTACTCCTGACTCACCGTCTAAAACCCCATCACTGAAGGTTGTGTGTACAACAGAGTGTTATTGGAGGTTTGAGGAAAATAGAAAACATTGAAGTTGAATGTTGAACATCACTTCTCATTTGCTTATTCATTCCTTCAACAAATATTTATTAAGCACGGACCACATAGACCATCGGCAGACACTGTTCAAGGTCATGGAGCTGTAGCAGTGAACAAGACAGAGAAAACCTCCTGCTTTTATAGAGCTTGCAGTCTCGTTATAGGAGAGAGATAATAAACAAATAAATATGTAAAATAGCTAAGTTAGACAGTAGTGTTTTCAAGAAAAATAAAGCAAGGAAGGCAGAGGAACTTTGAGGAGGGTGCCACTTCATAGAGCATGTGGGGAAAGATTTCCTGTAAGGGTGTTATTTAGAAAAAGACTTAAGGAAATATAAGAAGAAGCCATGGGGGTATGTTCAGAAAGACTGGTTTAGGTGGAAGGAATAGCAACGGCAAAGGCCCGCAGGTCAGATCTTTCCTGGAATGTTAGTGTTACGGCATAGAGCAGACTAGAGCCGATTTCTCAAATTTCTCACCACCCAGACCCTTCTCCTGATTCCAGAGTCCTGTATTAACTGTATTTTCTGTATTCTTGATGTTCTGTTATCTGGGGCCTTACTGACTAGGGAGAGACTACCCCTCCCAGGGTTAGCCCGTTCTTAGACATAGCAAACTGCTCACCCTCAAGTGCACTTTTTATATGCAAACTATCCAAGCCAGAGACCCTACTCCAGGTACCTCCTCTATCTGACTTTTTCACACCAGGAGGCAGTATTCCTCTGCCCTAATAATCCCAGCACCAGTTACTAGAAAACTAGGAAACAGCTCTACAGCCCAGAGCCTACTGAAACTGTTCAAACTGTCCAATCCAAAGACTGCTCAGCGGCTCACCCTGCCTTGCGCATTCTTTCCTATGAAAACCACCATAAAGGCTCTGTCCATGCTTTCCCCTGCTGCTTCTGTCTCCTGACCAACCTCGACACTTCCTCATGTGGCCCTCCTCTTGGGAACTATAAGTAACAAATTACCTTCTCAGTGGCAGTTGTCTCGATCTGTTGTCCTCACCATACCCAAATAAAACCAAAATTCAGAGTATATTTAAAAACACATCCCTCCCCACCAGCAAGCGAACAACTCACAGATTCTTTTTATTCTTTAACACAGGAATGGGGTAGTTTTCTTTCCATTTAGACTAGTCTTGGTCTACCTAGACATAAAACTGAAAGGCACATTAATTAGCTTTCCTACACAAAATAAAAGTTATCCTCACGGCATAAAAATTCTACTTCACTTCTGATTATACAGCCATAACTCTTGGCCATCATAGCCTCATTCCAATTGTCCACACCATTTAACTCTTTAGTATAAAAGGTGCTTCCTAAATTAGATGTAATCCACCACCTTAATTGTAAGTAGTCTGTTCACTTAGGAAGTGACCCAATCTAAGCTAAGCATATCCTGTCTGGAAGATCTTGTGGCCCAAGGAAATTTACAGTATTTTTCAGAAGTAACCACCTACAGACCATAGTAAGTTGGTTTCCCTAGAGATTCTGTGTTCTGCATTGTCTGGGCTTTAAGAAATCCACCTGTCTGGTCCGACGACGCAAAAGTAGCTGAGGCAGAAATGACCTCAAGGGCCATCCTTAACTCTGATTGGGAACTTAATGAGTTGTGTTTCTTAAACTGTTGGACAACAGAAATCTCATCAAACTTAATGTTCCTCCAAAAGAGGATGGAGTGGGGGACTCCCTTGGCAAGTAAATTTTGTAAATACTATATAAGGTATTTTACAACCTTGGAGATTGACTAGGCACATTAGACTGTGATAACTCTGTGATTTGAAAGGGGGAAAAAAGTAAGTAAATGCTAGAACCTATAAAAACCTGATCTCAGACATTGTAGTTATCTCAATGACTAGGGAAACATTAAATGTTTTGTTTTTGTTGTTGTTTGGTGTTGATATTTTTCTCTTTAATTTTCATGCTTGTCCTTGGTTGTTAAGTAGACATATGTTTTTATATACTTTTAATTTTTTTCTCAAAAGACAATTAAAACTCTTAATCAGCTAAATTTCTGCCTTGTATGTAAATTAATTCTATGGGAATAACATAGTTCTGATTTCCAAGTGTTGACAAATGTCCAAGTTCCCAAAATGATGATATCATTTCTGTTACTTCCTTTTCATACTTTATATTAATTCTTGGTCCTAAAATAACCCCAGTGTGTTATTTTTCAATTATATTTCTATAGAGTGATGAAAACAGAATCATGATTCATAGTAACAGTATGTTTTCCTTAAAAAGGGTTTTGTGCTACTGGAAGTAAAAGGCTACGTATCTGTTTAACACATTACCATATTTTCTGGTTTATAAGCTTTGGCAGTTTATAAGGCACAACAACTTTTATAAGCATATTGGGTAGGATGGAATTTTACAGTAAGGAGAGTAGAGGGAAAATGCATCTCTCTGCCCTGAGAAGGTCAATGGGTCTTTCTACTAGCGGGCCCTGAGAGCTTTTGCAATCAGCCACTCTGGGGAAAGCTTAGGGCTCTGAGTGGGGAGCTCTGGAATTTGTTAAAATATTGTCATAGTGTACCACCATAGGATTTCACCATCTAGTGGCAGCTATTGCAAATTATAATCTGTTACTCTGAATGAGATGTATTTTGGGTGTATGGCTAATCAATTTACTCCTATCTACAGCTTTTATTTGACAGTGTGAATTTCCATATTCTAAATTGACTATGATATGATTGATACATTAGAAAACATGTTTTGCAAAACATGGATTATTGGTTATATCAGGATCAGGTCTAGTTGCCAACACATCCATCTAAGAAGTAAAATTGAAGCAACTGTTACAACAGCTGCTTTCTTTATCATAATAGAGATACTAAGGATGATAAGAATGTATGGAAGCACTGTGCTGATGGCACGGTTAATGGTTATGAGAAAACAAAGAGCATTATTAATGACCAAAACCAAGATGGGATCTAAGGCAGTATTTATTAAATCTTCTACAAGAAATATAATTTTACTTTTGCAATTTTTTTTTCAAACTATTTTGGACCTAAGGTGCTTTTGTTATCATGGACACAACATTTTTCTAACATAACTTTTGATAACTCAAGGATTTCTAGGAAAAAAACTATCAGGTGGTAGCAGACTGGAGAGCCTTTTGCTAGCACATCTACAGACTAACAATATTTGCATCATTTCTTATGTTGCAAAAATATCCATTTTGTCCATGTCCCTTGAATACCAAATTATCATATTTGAGAAATCCATTCTGTTTCATAAAATTGTATTAGTATCTCACCTACATCCTCTTTTGACAGTTCTCATAGTCTTTAGAGAATAACTGTTTCTCCAGTGCCCATGTGGGAGCTTTCCACCTCCCTCTTTCTCAGCTCATAGATTGCTGATTGCTGCCTAATCTCATCTCCTTTTTTTTTTTTTATTTGTGAGTTTATTTCAGGCTATATGTTGGTGTAAATAGTTAAGCTCATTTTAATTAAAATATTAAGTAAGCTTTCACAAGGCATAAAGCAAATGATTTAGTAAAGTCCAGATATATTACATCTACTGAATTTCCTTCATCCAGTTTGTAATTTGATCAAAGGGATGCAATTCAATATTTTGGCATGATCTGTTCTGTACAAGCCCACACTGCTTATCACTCAGGCTCTCACACTCTCTGGATACATATATAAAACTCTTTTTCTTAATATCCACTCTGTTATTTTACTAAGAACTTGAGATAATAATGGCCATGAGGGCTTTATTCTTTCTAAAATATTTTTAGCTTGGTTATTGTTTCCATTGTTATTGAAATGCCTTGGTTGCCCTAATCCCAAGAAATATTTCCCAGTGGAAACATAAACGCAGTGGGTAATTTTCCTAGCAACTAAGGGTGCTTTATTTAAACCAAATGTGCTTAATTGCTGTATTCCACATATTCATTTTTTAGCCTATTGAGTTCAAATAGCTTATTGATGTTATCATTAATCTTAGGTACCACTGTTATCTTTTCAGCTAATTATTCCCTGATAGAATCATAGGAAAAATATGTAGTTTCTGAGTCATGTGCCAATTCAGAGGTTATGTTTGTCTGTTGTTCATTTTAGAGTACTTTGAAATATTTTTATCAACTCTATGACATATTCAATTATGCCAGCTTCAGTATATTCCAATGATGATTCTGTCACTTTAGTACACTCTTCACAGCAGTAAGTCAAATAATTACTACTTGGTCTCTGAATTCACAAATCAACAACAAGGCTTACAGTCTGTTTATTTTACATAAGCTAAAGATCATGACTTGAATTTATACTAATCAGAAGTAATTTATATTTTATTAATATAACATATTTATTAATACCACTATTTGTCAATTCAAATACATTGCATTTAAAATTAATTGGCCCCATTTTAAAGAGTTTCCACACACAAAAAGATCATTTCCATGCTTTTGTATATATAAAAGTTTAAAGAGAATGAGTATGTGAACAGCAAGGAATAACACCAATCACTTTAGAAACTCTCAGGAGCGAACAAGGTAAGATGTGCATGCTAACATAAACAGTTTCCCCTCATCCACAAAGTTCTAAGAACGTTATCTTTTGTTGTTATATGAAAGCCAATCTACCTCTGGACTGCCACTTGCCATGGTCAGCAATGTCAGACCTTTTAAAGTCCAGATACATTACATCTTTCCTTTCTTATCAGCTTAGGAAGACTCCTGAGCTTATAAATTCTGAGGAAATAAGGGAGAAAGCCTGGGCATAGTTGAGATGATCAGCATGCCTGATCACATGCCAAGGTGCACTGCTCTGCAGGTAGCATTCATATCATCACCATCCAGCTCATCTGTAGTCCCCAAAGGACAGATTTTAGTGGATAGTCCTCCTTGATACCCAAATATCGTTTGTGGGATTATGACACCTCTTAGATTCTACTCTCTGGTGAGCCCTGTCTCTACCACTCAAAGGAACAGTCAGCCTCTGGGACCTTCTCTGAGAAATTCTCCTACCCACGGAAAGGTCAAACCTTTATTTCTCCAGCTCCTTGGCGGCGGGGAGGGGAACACCACCACCTAACCTTTCTTTTCCTGGCCCCTTTCTTTCATGGTACATCTTGAAGCTTCAAAGCTCAGACCACAAAAGAAACTGTTTGTTTTCCTGGTTTCTTTAGGAATATAATAACTGATCTCCCACCTCCCAAGGAAAATGGTGTGCTTTTTATGAACAGAAGAAAAGAAACGCTATAGTTAGTTGACTTTTCATATATAACTACAGTAAATGCTTAATAACTCACTCATTATACAAGGAAACCAACACAATTGTTCTTCCCAAACTGGGATGAAAAGCTTTTGAATGAATTTCAGTGCCTGTGCTTAAAGTTAGCCGATACTTTGTCTCATTATCCATTCCTGTTTCCTGGCTTTCTTCCATCTTTCCCCTGGCTTATCCCTAACTTCCAGAGCAGTTGGAGATGAATTAATGCTATGTGAAAAGCATATGGCACCAGGCTTTTAATAAACTATAGATTCTTATATGTAATGGTAATAAATATTATTCAAGCAGTTCACTTGGTTAAAGGGTGTGCTGCTTGTGGGGCTAATGTTGTATTATACATTCATTCCTTATCTGAGCCAATTAACTTCTTAGAAAGAAAAATATTTCTGAAAGACTGCATCTCCAGCTACAGCCAACAGAATTATTCAGCATGCTCTCTAGAAAAAAATTTAGAGAACATTTCATGACAGTTGGTCAATTATATCATTTTAGTATATGACAGACAGTATACTATTATATTATTATTTGTTAGGAAGAGGTGTATTTATCTGCAGAACTTCTTGACTTACCAATGCTTCAAGTATAGGAAAGTTGACTTAAGTTCAATGCAAATGGAGTTTGTGCTGTTAGTATCAAAGTAAACCTAAAATTATTTATATCCAGTATTAATAAAATAGTTAGAATAAACAGAATTAAAATATGAAATGCTCAGTGAGAGCAGTGTTTTTAAAAGAGGAGAAGGTCAGGTGATTTAAAATGTAACTGTTATGTGTAGTTGCATTAGTGGAGAAATATGACTAATAATCACACCATTGAGGTTTATAACTCACTTTAATATTTTAAGGTGATTTATAAGATACACATGCTGCAAAATGCTTATTAGTATGAAGCTGTATTCTAGCAGTTAATTTTGTTGTTCCTGAAGTATAGCTTGTTGATTGCTATCTTTGTCTGAGTAGCTTGTGAGGACATTCCTAGGGAATCAATAGCGATTTAGAAGATACGGAGTACTTTGATCCGGATGTGAGATAGAATCCTTAGGCTAAACTTTGTACATCCAGAAGAGACTGGAAAACAATGGGATCTATCCGAGTTATATGTAAGGGTATTTCAACTGAATATGTTTGAAGTCAATTATTGGAGAAAATAAAGATCTTTTAAATCGATAGCCTACTGAGTTCATATTGCTGAATACACTGATTAAGATAAATAGACAGACAGACATAAATTCCTTTTAAGTTAATAGGTCTATCATTTGAGGTAAGAAATTGTTTACCCTTTCTCAAGAATTGAACGAGGAACATTCTGTGGCCAACCAGATAGAACTATGATCCTACATGAATATGGACAAAATGAGAGCCCAATATTCAAAGCTGTCCTTGAACAGCTATGGGGAAAGATGCTCTTCTCTACCTGATTTATTTGACTTGAGCTTGTAAGGCAACTGTGAATAAGCTTTACCAGTCAGAGTATCACAGTTTCTACAAAGTTCAGAGTTATTAACCTTGGGTTGTAAAATCAGGAAAAATAAATCTCCAGATGTCCTCTGGGTACTGATCCTCCACGATGTCACCAACAAATTCAGACCCCAGGAGACCATATTGTACAATCGGCCCTCATTTTTGGATTTTACAGCTAAACTCAGGTCCTCCCATGTGGACTAATTAAATCAAAAAATTTTAGGCCATAAAGAGATTATAAGAATATTTAAATTTGATGAGATCCCAGATTGCCTCTTCTAATTTGTTTCTCATGTCACTTTGCTGACTTGGTGAGGAGTTTTTGGTAGTCTATCAGGCCTGTCATATAGGTTCATAGGATGAGTTGCCCCTCACCACAGTGCTATATGGAACTTGTCTTAGGTTATCAGTAGCCCCTTGATGGAAGGTGAAAGAGAAGCTTCATCATTGGTACCTGAGGCAGAAGTTTTTTAAAGTGGTCAGAAGGCAACAAGCTACCTTCTGTGGTATTCCTTCCCACCAAAAACTCAGGTATCCTTGACACTGCAACGGTAGAGGTGCAGGCTAGCCCACTGAGACTCATGAAGCCTGAAAATCCCTCCTATTCTCCTCAGCCCACTGATTTCCCTAGGCTAACTGTTGAATGCAGTTGGAGGTCTGGAACAATTCTGAAAAGAGATTTAACACATGGAAAAGGATTGCCTTCTACTCAGCCAATAGCATCCACCTGAGAGAGAGTAATAAGCAAAAAAGAATAAGTACTATAATCTAGAATGGTGGTTCTCAAAATGTGGTCCTCAGACCAATAGCATCAACATTACCTTGGAACTTACTATAAATGCAAATTCTCACCCTCTTACTCTTAGACATAATGAATCAGAAACTTGAGGTTAGGATCCAAAATTCTGTGTTTTAAGGAGCCTTCCAGGTGATTCTGATACATGCTAAAGTTTGAACGTCATTGACCTATGGTGCTGGCTATCAGGATGGAGAGATGGGGAGACTTCCCCTCAGATTTATCTAAGAGGTTCTAGTGGGCAACATGGGACACAGTGTGGCTGATTGTATTCTCCAAAGATGGCTGAAATAGTGTCTCTCATTGCACATATTCTTCTTGCAATGCCATTGGCAATCCTTCCATCAGGAAAGTAGATCTATGTCCCCTACCCTTGAATCTGGACAGCCTTATCTTTCAGTGTTAACCAGTAGAATGTGGCAGAAATGATGCTGTGTGACTTCCATAACTCAGTCACAAAACACTATTTAGTTTGCGTCTTGCTGGACTATTTGCTCTTCTAACCACCATGTAAGAAATCTGAGTCCCTGAGGCCTCTGTGCTGCGAGGAAACCCAAAGTAGCCCAAGAGAAGAAACCGCATGAAGAGGCCCTGAGACTACACAGAGAACCATGCTGGTCCAGAGCCCAGCTGTTTCAAGGCCTGCTCTTTCGGTTTTAGCTGCCACCATTTGACTATAACTGCATGAAAGAATATGAGCCAGACCCAACCATCTGGGCCTTTCTCAAATTCCTGACCCACAGAAACTGTGAGAGATAATAAAACAGGTCTTGTTTTAAGCCACTAATAGTTGGTAGACAGCTGAACATATGGTGTTCTGGTAATCTTACCTTGCTTTTTGTGTTTTTGTTGTTGTTGTTGTTGTTTTCCTAAATGTTGTCAGTCATCCTCATGCCATTTACGAAACAGTCCACCTTTTCTTTGTTCTTTTTAAAAGCCATGCTTACTATATTAAATGCTATCATATTCTTGAGTCTATTTCTGGACTTTTTCCTTTAAACTATTGATCTGTCTTCCTAGTACTGTACCTTTACTACATTATTTTAAATATAGCTGTGTACTATATTTTAATAGTGAGTAGGACTATCCTATCCTGAATTGCCTTTTTCAATAGTGTTGTCTCTGGTCTGCTGGATGAATTTTAGGATCATTTTCAAGGTCTAAAGAAAAACAAATTTAAAAAATCACAGAAATTTTGTTTTAGTCTTAAATTGATTATCTTGTTTTAGAATATTAATATGTCCCAAGGAATTTGATATATTTCTCCACATATTTAAGCTTTCTTTCATGTTATTCAGTAATGCTTAGTTTTGTTTCTTCACACAGTCCCAAGCATTTCTTGGTAAATTGTTTTCACTCATTTTCTACTTCTTTTGCTAGTGCTATTATATTTCATTATTTTCCCCAAACACACATACATACATATTTTCTAACAAGCATATTGCAAAAGTATTGCCTGTCTGTGACTACCTTACTAAACTCTCTAAATAATCTTATCAGCTTTCAGCCTATTCTCACAAATAAAATGCATAGATTTTGTTTCCAAGTAGATAATTATATCTTCTGCAAATAATTATAATTTTGCTGCCTCCTTTCCAATATTTATATCTCATTTGATTATCTTGTCTTGTTGCATTGGCTAAAGATTTCAGAAAAAAAATCACTATACATCTTTAAAAATAAAAGTGGCTATGTTTCTTTAAAAAATCTCTTAGAAATAACCACTTATATCAGCGTTTACTATAAGAAAAGGCAACAAGAAGACCCACATCAAAAATATCTAGTAGCATTCCTTCCTGGAAGAAAAGTCAGTCCAAAAAACACACCACATTTGAGTCAAGCTGATATAGAAAATTAAACAGGAGACCATATGCATGAATAACTACAATATAAGACTCCATGCTAAATGCCATCAAAGAAGTCCAAATAAATGATATGAGAGGAAAGGAGAAATAAGTTCTGACTGAGGGAGATGGGAGTGACTTTGAGTGTGAGTTTGAAGTATGCACAAAATTCTAACCTTTAAAGATAATACAGGATAACAAATTTGAGAAGAAACAAGACATATTTGGGGAACAATGAGTACCTGGGGTTTGGACAGAGTGGAAAGTGATGATAGAAGTGCAGAAATTCCAGGCTAACACAAACAACATGAGTAATTGACATGAAATGGGAACTTGCCATGTGCCAGGTACTGTCTCAAGTGCTTCATTCACATTAACTCTAAAACACAACTATAAGCTTAGACTATATGTTTTAGGTCATGGAAGTTTATGTCAGTTTTTCAACAAAAAGATGACATATCCAAAGCAAACTTTAAGAAGAATAATTTGATAACAACTTTCAGGATTGAAAAGGAAGACTCTATTGACCACAGGGACATTTAAGAGGCTTGTTAGAAGATGCAACCCAAGTCATATAAGACATCCACTTTGTAGCCCCTGACCTCGTTTTCACCCTCTCCCCACCACAAATCCTAAACTGATCTTAACTACCCTAAACTTATCTGCAAACACATGGTGCTCCTTTAACTGCCCATGCCTTTTCACATCCCATTTTTAATCTATGCTTGGAAGGCCCACAGCATACTTTTCTTTTCCTTTGTGAATCTTAACCTATTCCAGGCTTAAATTAGTCATTTCTTTATCTCTACAAACAACACTTTTCCCAGATCCCAATGAAAGTAATTACCATGTTATATTTTAATTGAATGTTTAAAATTGCTCTTGCTTACAAGTTATGAGTTATTTAGGGGAAGAGCCTGTGTCCTATTTATACTTATATTCCCAACATCAAGCACAGGATTTCAGCAGGCCCCCAGTGAAAGGATGCATGAAATCAATACCAAGATGGATTAAAGGGCAATGGACTATCAGGGAAGACTGGATGCTACAAATTTATATCACATAAAAACACAACAATTTTATAATGACCTCTAGTAATGCTCAGTAGCAGAGGGATATCCAACATCTTCTGGTATTGTCTATGCAGTTTCTCTTACTGATAGGCCTCTTTTACCAGTAGGCCTATCATGTGGTTCTTAGGGCTGGACATGTGACCTAAGAAAGGAAAGTGATTGGTTCAAGAATTTAAGCACTGAACCAATTGGAATCCTTCCCTGAAAGTGACTCTCACTGCAGCGATGGAGAAGATTTCTTACCTTTTGATGATCAGGTTGACAACACGTGAATTACCACAATGTGGACTTCATGAGCACAAGGACATTTTTAATCTTATTTATAGAAGGACATAAATCTTATTTATAGCCTATTTTGTGATAGGCACAAAATAAGCATTCACAAAATATATGCCAGATAAATGAGCCCAGACCTTCAAG
>CAUYRT010019658.1:0-40018 GCA_963574885.1 Lepilemur ruficaudatus
CCTGTAATCCTAGCACTCTGGGAGGCCGAGGCGGGCGGATTGCTCAAGGTCAGGAGTTCGAAACCAGCCTGAGCAAGAGCGAGACCCCATCTCTACTAAAAATAGAAACAAATTAATTGGTCAACTGAAAATATATAGAAAATATCAGCCGGGCATGGTGGCACATGCCTGTAGTCCCAGCTACTCGGGAGGCTGAGGCAGGAGAATCGCTTGAGCCCAGGAGTTTGAGGTTGCTGTGAGCTAGGCTAACGCCATGGCACTCTAGCCCGGGCAACAGAGTGAGACTCTGCCTCAAAAAAAAAAAAAAAAAAAAAAGAAGTGTGGTCAATAACACATTATCTTGCACTGTGGAGGGCATTTTTAAAAAGTCTTAACAGATAGGATAATTAGTATTAGAGGAGCACTGCACTGCATTCATTGCTAACTCCTGCAACAAACACAGACAAAAATGTAGAATGGCTGCTACCCATCAGAAATTTCCTGATTACATAAATAAGCACGTGAACAGGTCAGCTGAGTGACTTCTATCTATGTAGTCATTCAGAAACTAGCTAAGGGGGGGCTTCATCATTGTAAATATGTGCCTTATATTAGTATTCATAGAGAAATTTTATCAATCTTGTATTTATCCACTATGAATTTTAGTAGCACTCTTGACATGTCTGGCCATGTTATCATGGAGATGACTATTAACACATTCATTTGCAAAGAAAACTGAAGTTAGGATATTCACACTTAAAGTAAGTCTTACTTGAAGGGTAAGTTCTAAATGACACTTGGCATTGCCGATTAGATTATGGGAAGACATTTTCCAAAATTTCAAATGGCTAAATCTGAAATGTTCAACTCTTGATGAGAATGTATGTATTTATATAATATCCATTATTTCAAAATTACATACATAGCAACTCTTTAAAGTAATGTTATAAAAACTAACATCAATTTAAAAATGTTCAAGGAGTTATATACTATTTGTTATCATTTCACAGGATATTTGGCTAAAATGCTTAGAAGCCACTAATTTAAACATATGACAATGTGTTCTATGGGTGAACAAATAGTAATTCACCAGAGACGTTTCAGACTGTAGTAGTCACAAATGATTTTATTTCTGATTTTCAACCTATGACATTGACTGAGTTAATACATTTAAAAAAATTAATGTAATATATTATGGCAATTTTCCAAATTTTTAATTATCACAGGAATTATAAGAATAAAATGAATAAAATAAAATATTCCCCAAATGAAAGTTCACTTAAATTGTTTTTTAAAAAGTCATTGACTATAATGACATTAAAGAATGAGAAAGAATAATAGTGCGATCTCTTAAATTTTGAATTAGCACAAAGCATTTGGGAATAGAGGCCTGCCCCTTGAAGTTAAACAACTTCCTGAATGTTTCCTGTGGTGATTCATTGAAGCCTCTTAATCCTTACTTTCTTAATAGTTTCCCCAATTAGCTCCCTAATTTAATTAATATATGTTCATAGAGTCATATATTCACTATGTCCTATTTGCTCTAAATTTTTCTCTCCTGCTGAAATTATTCTGTAGTGCATTAAATAAGGGTTGTAAAAGTTTACTTCTGTAAAATTATGTTGCTTATGTGGGCTGAATGTGTAAAGTACATTGGAAAACATGGTAAGGTAAAGAGCAAAGCTGAGAAACTAATTATTTGGTATTCTGGTCCTGACTTTAGTAAGTGTACTAAAATTTGACTAGAAAAATAACAATCTTAGAACAAAGATCATCTTTCCCATTAGTTTGGTACTTAAATATAGCTTAAAATGAGGAACTTTTCCAAAATTAAGAGAAAAAAAACAGTAACCCAAATTTAATAAGGAGTAAAAGGGTGAAGTATGATGGTCTTATTCTGTATGATATGGAAGAAAAAATAATTATCAAAGAAATAGTAATACAAGAATGTGTAGTTCAACATTAGACATTGATTAAATAATGACTTATTAAAATCAGTTTTTCATTTATCATAGATATGTTTATTATTTTTTTTCTTTTCTTATTATGTTCTTGAACTCCCTGTGGATAACTCTTAGATTTCATGTCTTACTTCATTTGGGCTGCTATAAGAGAATACCATAGACTCAGTGGATTATGAACAACAGAAGTTCATTTCTCACAGTACTAGAAGCTGGAAAATCCAACATCAAGGTGCCTATAGATTCGATGTCTGATGAGCATCTGCTTCAGGGTTCATAGATGACATCATCTCACTATATCTTTTCGTGGGAGAAAGAACAAACGCTCCCTGGGGCTCCTTGTATTTGCAAGTGGGGCTTTTGGTAGGTGATGAGGTTATAGGGGCACCTACCAAAGGCCCCACGTTTTAATGCTATCATATTTGGCATTAGGATTTCAACATATGAATGTTGGGAGTACACAAATGTTTAGTCTACCACACTGCAGTTATATATAAGTTCACCGAATTTGTTCCTTCTGATTTCTGATATAGGAAAAAATCCCACTGAATGAGTAACTTAATATTATAATAATATATAAAATTATATTATATAATATTATAAAAGTACTTGGTTAAAGGTATAGTATTTATAATTTTGAGATTGTTGTCTGGACATAAATAATAATATATCTTTAGATAAATTAGTAGAAAAATATTACTGTAACTATAATATATATATATATTTTTTGAGACAGAGTCTCACTTTATTGCCCCAGCTAGAGTGCTGTGGTGTCAGCCTAGCTCACAGCAACCTCAAACTTCTGGGCTCAAACGATTCACTAGCCTCGACCTCCCAGAGGGCTAGAATTATAGGTGTGAGCCACTGCGCCCAGCCTGACTATAATTTTTAAAAGGAGAGGGAAATATATAAAATATAAAAAGATAAATGAGAAAATCTTTGCAATAATCTTGTATAAGTACAAGTGTCCTTGTACTGGAACACTCTCAGAATTAGATCAAAAGAGAAAAAAAGGGAAGAGAATCATGACAGAAAAACTCATCACAATATAGTGGGAGCTTCTACATATTTGTTAATAGAGAATAATGTATCCCAGCAAACTAAGAGATGAGTCTCCAGAAAACTGTTTCCCAGATGTTGGGGAGAGCTACTTTAATTTCTATATTTTCTACTTAGTATGTTGCCTATGTTCACTTTGAAGTAGGTTAGCCTGTACAAGGAAGACTTCATTATAGACTCACATAAAAATAAGAAAAGAACGATAAATTTGACTCCATAAAAATTGACATTTAGAAATTCAAAGGACAAATGGCAAAAGGGGAAAATTTTTTTCTATTTCATATTATAACAGAAGAACTACTACTCATAAAATACAAAGCCCTCTACAAATTAAAACAAAAACAATGATTATTAAGCAATTCCTAAGGAGAAAATTGGGCAAAGGTGATAAATAAATCAGAGGAAATTAAAAAATAATGGTTCTTTATATATTTTTAAAAACTTAATTTTCCTCAAAATAACAGAAATACAACATAAAATTTTTTTGAGGCACCATTTTCACTTATAAGTTTAACAAAAACCAGAATTTTTGTTAATACATTGTGTTGGTGTAGGATTAATATATCAGTGGATTTTTAAATTGTTGCGTTCTCTATTTAAGATAATTTGACTTTAATGATAAAAATGATAACTAAAATACTCTTTTATCCAACAATTTCTAGGAATTTATCAAACAAATGTCTTCTTACATGTCCAAACATGTATAGTTTTCCAGTGCTTCCTCTTGATAGCAAAAGTAGCAAAAGTGACTATCCTTGTGATAGTAAAAGTACTCACTCTATTTGTGATAATAAAAATATCTATTTTTAAAGATATACTTAAAACACTGATATTTTATGTTTATATTGGTATACATTTATATTTTAATGAAGAAGCTCTTCATACATTGAGAGACAATGATTTCAAGGATAGAATTTTTAAAAAGAGGTATAGTGTACAACAATATGTATCATATGTTCTCATTTGTATAAAAATGGGACAAATAATACACACATATGTGATTCTCTATGTATGTGTATGTCAGTGTGTGGGTGTGTGTTTAGTTTGGGCATAAAAACCATGTAAAGGCTACACAAGGAAATGGAACTTTGCTTTCTCCCAAAGAGAGTAATTAAATGTTTCAGAGAATTGGGTAGAAGGAAACTTTATATAATAAATACAATTTTTGAAAATCTTTTAAATATAACGTTACGTGAATATCATTCATTTATACACACACACACATATTGTGTCATTTTCAATAAATGAGTAACGATGCCCAAGCCCTAGAGCTCTTGGAATAATTCTTATTATTAACATATTGCTAGTAGCATTGTACATTTACATGAGCTAAAATTTTTCCAAATAGTTCTTATTCAGTAATTTTATTTTATTTTCATCTATGTTTAAATTTTGGACCATACACAGATATCCTACAAAATGAGAATTGCTAAATGCAACATAACACATTGACTGAGTCTAATTCTACTGGTGGAGATTTTATGATTCTTACAAAGATTAATTAGCAACATAATTAGCAACACTATTAGCAATGAGCAATAATTAATTAGCAAATAATTCTTCTAATAAAATAATTTTAAAATAATATATAAATAATTTTAGAACATATAGAAATCATATCAAATATTTTTAAAGAATACAAAAATAATTTTTTTAGTGGCTTAGGATTACATCTTATATTTTTCTCTACCTTTGAAACTTTCAAAATTTCAAAGGTTGAAGTTAGAATAATATCTGGATCAATGTATTTCTGATGAACAGTTATGAAGATCAATATCAACATCAATATTATGTCAAAATTAAGGACTGATTTTAAATTCTGGACTATGTCTCATTCTGAAAGTCATTTTAAACAAGTCTCAACGGGCAGAGATAGCAAACAAAGTGGGGGACTCGTGGAAACTAGCAAAAAAATCTGTAGAGGTCATAAGGGCTGCAAAATTGGACAGACACCTAGAAGAAGGAATTGTGGTTTGAAAGACCTCATGCTTGGTTCTGCAAGAATATACAGTAAAAGAAATACTTGAAATGATTGATCTGGAAGGAATCCTCACTGATATTATTTGGTTGTCATTTAAAACCAACTTTTAGCTTTGTGTAGCTGCCTCTGTGTTCAAAGAGAGTCTGCTGGTGATATATACAAATGTGCTGTCAAAGCCCTCCTGAGACAACCAAAGCCTTAATTATGATGTTAAATTTCCCATTGTTTTATTTCTCACTAAGGAAAAAATATTGTTCATAATCAGGATTCGAAGACTCTGGCTACAGAGTCATTATGGGAGATAGCTTTTCTCTTCACTGAAGGGTAACGTGTCTGCAGCAAGGCTTGGCTTCGGGCCATGGTCACACCAGCAGTAAGCAGAGATCTCTCTCTGGGAGATAACATGTCGCATTTGGTGCATTTGAACAGAAGGTCTGACTTCAGTTTTCTGCTCAACTAAGTTTCCAGACACTCTCAGGGGTACACTGGTGGAAAAGGCCATGGGCTCTAGCTGCGACTTGTGAAAAACTCTCAGGCTGAATTAATTATAGTTCTGGAAGTGATGGGAGAAATGAAAAAAACATCAAGAAACTGTGGGATCTGGGGAAGTAATTTACTTTTGAATTATTGCCTGGGAATTTTTAGGTGATATTATAGTGCCAAAGGAGGAAATATTATCACTGATAACTAACGCTTAATGAGGAACTACTGAAGTGTAGCTATGACCTAATACCAAATTTAGGGCTGCAAAAGAACACAGAAGATCTATATGGCTCGATCCCTATTAGTTCAAGGAACTTATAATCATGGAGGAAGTTAATTATCTGACATAATAAAACTTTGGGTGAATGGGACACAGACTGCGTCTTTTTCCTGTTGTTGTAGTAGGGCTATCCGGAGCTGGGGCTGCAATCCAGGCTAAAGCCATAATGTTGGAATCATTGTTCTCTCTGAATTTTGGGGAAAAACCATAGGTGAAGATGAGGTCACTGTTAAGAAATGTACAAGGTCTAGGGTTTCTTCCGCTTATAGGTTCATAAGGTTACCTGCTAGAGTTTCAGAGGTGCTGGCAGAAGACAAAAGGTACCTGCGTAACAGACAAATGGCAGTAGCCAGAGGTCCATGCCTGTTTCCATCACTCGCCCATGCCATTCAAGAACCATGTGGGTGAGGCAAAGGGCCCACGACAGACACTTGCACACGCAGGAGAGTGCAGTGCAGGGGGGTGCGTTGCAGGGGAGGAGCACTGAGCTTTAGGAATCCACTGTTTTTATAGAAAACATAAGGCAGTTGGCCCTTACTTTGGCAAGAGATTTCTCATCATTTCTTTGAGTAACTCACTGAAAGAACAATCCCAAAAAGTTGCCTGGGGAAAAAGTGGCTGTAGCACTCTTGACATCACTAGTAAGAATGAACAGGGACAGAAGGCCAGCTCTCCTAACAGTCCCCAGGGAGAAGAGGAGAAATGGTAGATGGCTAGCATTAAACCTTAGGGAACATGGACATTAAAAACGTACAGAAAAGACTAAGTATGAATAATTAGAGGAATAGGAGAAAAGTCAAAAGAAAATAATATATTACAGTTAAGGATAAAAAAATATTCAAATATATCAACAATCTTCCCTATTTGTTTGGAGCAGTGCTGTGTAATTTTTTTTTGTCTGAGTGTCCCTTTACACTGTCAAAAAGCCTTGAGAATCCCAAGAGCTTTCATTTACGTGGGCTATATGGATACTTACTACATTAAAAATTAAATCTGAGAAAAATTTGGAATATTTATTAATTATATCTTTCAAAATAGCAAGTACATGTTTTAGAAAAAAACTTACTATATTTTCTAAAACAAAAATTAATAAGAACATTATTCTATACTTTGATAAATACGTCTTGACACAAAATACTTTGATTCTTATATCTGCTTTTATAGTCTTTGTATTACCATAAGTTGTATATATGCAAAAAAATCCAACCTCACACAGATATGTAGTTGGAAAAGAGGTGAGGACATTTTAATAGCCATTTTCAGATAATCGGGGATATTCTTCTTTAATACTATACCAAAACTTGACAATCTATAATTTTTAAATAGTAGTTAAAATATGGAATCAGAAAACATACCACTATTTGTTGTACTATGCTACATTCAAATTCATTGGTCTATCTTGCACTTTAGATGGATCATTTATTCAAATATTATTATTTTGTCATCTCATGAACAGACAGATCAGTCAGAAAGTATTGGTTTACCGAGTTATGCTGCTTTTTTAAATGTTGGCACATTTCATTATACAATATTAAGCATCGCATTAATCAATTAATTTCATCACCTATTCCATCAGAAAAATATTTAAGAATTATATAGTGTCAATCTCGCAGTAGCTGATACAAGTTTTCCAAATTTCTAATTTTCATTTGGAAGCTCAAATTTTATCCTTGACAATAAATACCATCAGGTGTTTGCCTTAAAGTGGCAAGTCCACTTTTTTTGTTCACGATCAAGAAAATGTCTGCAAAATACCCACCTCTGAATCTAACCATAGTTTTTCTGTTACTCTTTCTTTCAAGTCAAAATGGTGCTACACGAAGAAAAGCAGCTATTAGAGCTCACACTGTAGACAATGGCAGGAGCCTGGGCACAATCATCATGCGTTCTTATGGAATGGCAGTGCCTTATATGCTTCTTCCAATTCAACACACAGAATATTAAAACTGGAGATTTGAGATTTAGTAATACATAATAAATAAATAATGAATAAATATTGCTGGAGACTTGAGATTTAATAATAAACAATAAATTAAAGATTTTTATTTTTCATTCAGGACATTCTTCTTGATTTCTGTTTTTTTGTCTTTCCCTAAAAATTCCTGGCTGTGAAGAATACAACGGCTACTAGTGGCATGGCGCCACTCCCTTGATTTATGCTGAGTCACCAGCAGTTTCACCCACGTTGTTTTGCATCATCAGTACACACGTCAACACAAAAAAACAAGCACATAGCATCTCACTATTACCATGAAACTAATTGGACCATTACCATGAATGTATCTAAGGGACCCTGGAAGTCTGTAAACAATATTTTGCAGAAGTGTTATTTCAGAAACTGAAATGAAAACTGGAAATTCTTCCTTCCTTTAATTACTAATCTAGTACTTTTGGTTTCTGTATTTAACTTTTCTGCTCACATCCCCTCTCCCTCCATTCCTCCCTCTCTCTCTCTCTCCCTCTCTCTCTCTTTGTGTGTTTTACTGTGCATGCGAGCTTTGTCAGTAGATATTCAGAGTATAAATAAAACTTTAAGAAATATCTTATTTTCATATTATAGAACTTTTTAGAAATTCCGTGTGATTTCTTTAATAGTTACTATTTTTTACTTTTATTAATATAACAGTTTTTAATATATATAATATCTACTCTGTTTTAGACATTTTCTACACACCTCTTGGTTTCTGGTATACAAAAAAAAATCTCTAATCTACATTTATAATTATTTTCTCTGTGTTTAATGATCTGCTGCAATGAAATCATCACAGAGATTTTATCCATACACATCACCCATCTTAAATGTGCCAGAATTTCAGAGAGGGGCAGAAGAATCCATCACCAAGTCCAAGGTATATCTCATCATTTTCTACAATGAAAACTTGACACCAAACTGACATAATTTTTAGTGTAAAGCCATACATTTGGCAAGACGTGTATTATATCTATTAGTTGTATTTGAAAGTGATAACATTTTCACATATTTAGAAAATGTCATAACACATAGTGATACAACAAGTAGAGATTATATCTGATTGGATAAAAAAAAGGATGATATAAAGCAAAACATACTAAAGATTTCTGAGATGCTCTTAAAGCTGGCATAACATGAATATTTACACAAAGTAGAAATAATTTCATCACATCTTAAAAAATAAAAAATAAAGGATATTAGGAAATTCATATCTCAGAATCAGATTAATATATTTCAGAATGACTTATTGATAACAAATATTTTTACATTTATATTAGGAAGCTTATTCATTACCAAAATGATTGGAAGTATAATAGTCAATATAGTTTATGGTCTTTCTGTCCAACTGAGTATATAACTGTTCAACACATCATATGAAAATGTAGCAGGATAGTATTTTAAATGTATTCAATTCATTTTCCTTAGTTCCTTTTAACTCACTACTTTTCCTCCACCATTAAAATTATACTGAGTTTGTTGTCCATGGGAAGAAAGAACAAAAAAAAGAAAACAGAATATAAGCAGCCAAAGAGTAAAGTTATTAAGTAAGAAATGTCCGATTTCCTTAAGTACTAAGTTTGACAGCTGATATCTCTGAGATTTCACTTTGACACTTCTTTTCTTATTTTTATTGCGAAGGCACATCCTTGGTCTTTCAAACACGCATTTTGGTTTGTGATTATATTTCAACTTTTTTAGAGCAGTTTTTGTGAAGCCATGGATAAGACAAAAATTTGTGTTATTTTCGAATATGAGTTCCATTGTGGAAACAATGCAGCACAGACAGCTCAAAATATCAACGAAGTGTTTGGGAAGGATGTGGCTAGTGAATACACAGTGTGTAGATGGTTTGAGAAGTTCCGTTCTGGTGATTTTAATCTTGAAAATGAGCCATGGGGTGACCTGAGACCAAGGTGGATAATGATGAGCTGAAAGCTATAGTGGAAGCAAATCCATCTCTCAACCTAAGTGTGAATTAGCAGCAAGGTTTGACATTACTATTCCAACAATACTGGACCATTTGAAACAAATTGGCAAGGTATAAAAGCTGGATAGTTGGGTACCGCATGAATGAAATGAGCATCAGAAAGGAAATCGTCTCTAAACTTGCTTTTCTTTGCTGTCATAACATAATGACATTTCTATACTGTATTGTTGCATGTGATGCAAAATGGATTCTTTTTTTTCAATCACTAGTGTTAGGCACAGTTGTTGGATAAAGATGAAGTGCCAAAACATATCTAAAGCCAAATATTCACCCCAAAAAGCTAATGGTGTCACCTTGGTGGTCCAGAGCTGGTATTTTCCACTACAGCTTCATGAAACCTGGTCAGTTCATACAGAGGCTGTCTACTGCCACCGGTTGGACAAAATGACGAGAATGCTTGTGATTAAGAAGCCAAGACTGATCAACAGAGACAGGCCAATCCTCTTGCAAAACAGCACTCGACCACATGTCGCACAAACAACGCTGCTCAAACTACAGGAAGCTGGACTTAGAAACTCTCCTTCATCCATCGTATTGGGCAGACCTTGCACCAACTGACTACCACTTCTTCTAGGCTTTGGATCACTTCTTGCAAGGAAAAATATGCCATTCTCAACAAGCTGTGGAAAACACCTTCGTTAATTTCATCGCCATTCACTTTCCAGGCTTCTTCACCGCTGGCATAAACAAGCTCCCGCTAAGATGACAAAACTGTGTCAATACTTCAGGTACATACTTTGATTAATTGTACTGCTTCTTATTTGAGATATAATAAACTACACTTTTGATTATAAATCGGACATTTCATAACCTAGTAATTGGCTTGACGTTTCTAAACAGGCTTTAAATATCCATAGTGAGGGCAAGTCTTAAATGCACTTTTGATTTATATAAATGATGCACATGGATTTGTAGGGAATTAAAATGATTTGAATATTCTAAGGATTCAAAGATTAAATAATTCTAACAGAGAGAAATGTAAATAATGATTATCAGAGTAAGAAAGACAATATATAGCTACATCAGACGTTTTTCCAAATTCATGGTAAAAGCTCTCAATTGGTTAGCAGGAAAAGGAAAACTAGAATTCCTAGTCTTTAGAGGCAGATGGTGTCTAAGAGGCCTAACACTCCTATTCCCTGGGGTTCTGTCTAGTGATAAAGGGCTAAACCCTGCATATGTTCAAGGGAAATATGAGAGTAGAGGAGAAGCTTTCTATATTTTTCATGCACAGCCTATGGACATTCAAACCTGCTAGGGAAACTCCACATTAAGTATGGTGCCAACTTAGTAAAATAGACACAGGCTATGGGCTTGACTGTAACTTCGGAAAATTTTGCTAAACCTGGCCTGGTGCAGATAAGGAAGCCAATCTCCCATAAGGTACACGTAGCAGATGGCATTTTTCGAAGATGACTGCAAAAATTACTCTCATTTTCCTTGTGGCTTTTACTATTTGACTCTGATAGTCCTCCCATGAGGACATGGGGTTTGTGTTTCTTCTTGAATCTGATGTCTTCTTGAATATGACAGAAGTGATAGTATATGATTTTGAGATTGTCATAAAAGGCAAATTATTTCTGCCTGCTTCTCTGGGATTTTTTTTTTCTTTTTATAAGCCCTTGGAACCCAGTTATCCATGCAATGAGAAGGCCCATGTAGCCAGGAGAAGCTGCATGCAGCTGTTGGGTCAACAGGCCCAAATGAAATTGCAACAGCCAGCATCAACACAGATATATGAGTCAAAGAAAAGTCGTTACATGAATTCAGTCTCCTGATTTCAGGTATTCCAAATGAAGGCCCAGGTATCTCCGAACAGAAACAAGCTATCTCCACTTGGCTTGTTTTGAATTTCTTGTCCTGGGAATCAAAGAATATAATAAAATGGTGGTTATTTTACATCATTGAATTTGGAGCTTTTTGTCATGAAGAATAGATAACTGGGACAGGTGAGTGGGGAAAAGAAGGAGTAGCACTGAGAAAAATCTGGTTTGGGGGAAGTAAGCAAAGTGCCTAAGTACCTAGATCTGATGCCTCGAAGTCATGACAGCATCCTCAGGCATCAGGACCAGATACTATGGCAAGAGTGCCAATCCCAGGCTAACTGAATTACATCTGAAAGGATGCTGGGAGAGGCAGAAGATAACAATGGAACAGATACCTTTTCTTAAATGCAATGATAATACCATAGATTCTCCAGAACTTAAAGAAGCTATAGAAGAATGGAAGGAAAATATGAAATAGAAAGAATTACAAATTGACAAAGTTTCATCCTAAAATATCCACATTTAAACAATGTATTTGAGTTGAGATGATTTAGGTCTCCTATACCACTTGTGTATTATTTTTTTATCATAGAGAAATAAAGTCCTACTTGACTTATCTTAAATTCCAACTTTATAAAATGCTCAAAGTGCTAGCTGTATACATGTTTTTAAACATGCTTGTGGAATGGACACTGCTGCGAGCTGATGTCATATGTTGTCACATGGCCCCTCCACAAAGCTTCAAATTTTAACTGGAAAATAATTTTTCAGTTGGCACATGGAAACCAAAACTTCGTGTCTTCAACATAGCCATTTGGAACACAAACTAACAGCTCCTTCTGCTTCTACATTATTTTATTTTACTTTTCTAATTGTGTTAAAAGACAAATAACATAAAATTTACCACCTTAACTGTTCTTAAGTGTTCTTAAGTTTCTGCTTCTACTTTTAAGGATTCAATCTGTATGTTAGAACTATCCAGAGATTTAATGTAAATTTTCAAGGAGGGGAGGTCTTAAGGAAAAAACATTAGTTGTTGTTCATAAATAACATGTTCTAAATTTCTGCTAGTGACAATAGATCTATACTCATCTAATCAGACTCTTCTATTGAATACTGAGACCTGTAGTAATGTTTGTAAGATAAATAGGCCCGACGGGGATGTACCTCTGACCCCAATCCAAAATGGAGTTACCTGGCATGAATAGGAGTTGAGTCTGTAGCCATCTTCTAAGAAGCTGAACATATCTGACAAAATAAGATAGTGAAATATCATCAGGGACACTGTCTCAACTAAAACTGATAAATCATCAATATAGAGCAATTTTAAAGTGTTGATTTTTATAACAAATACCATTTGCAGTCAAATTCCAATTATTTAATATTGGCTTAATTCATTATATACCCATGGAACACTTACCTTCCATTTTTAAAATAATAAGATGAAAGCACCACTTAATTATTTGGTTGGAAGCCAGCGATACTATAGAAGGCTCCGAGGAGTCCTTCCCCACTCCCATATCCCCAAGGACGCAGCACCCCCATGTTCCTTTCTTCCTGTCTCTAAGTCTTCACTCCCTAAATTTGATTCCTTCTCCCACTGAAACTTCTTCACCATTCCCTTTCTGAGATACTAGGCTTTAGTTCTAGGGCACCATTTTCATTCAAACTGGAATGGTACTACCTGTGAAAGAAAACTGTGTAGGAGGTTTAAAACATTATAGTGCAAGAGACCAATAGCTGTGAGGAACTCTAAGGAATGTGGGCTTAAACTTACAGTACATGCATTTTGAGCAGATGTACTGTAATGTTACCTTGTAAACAATACTATGAAAGTTGAGTTCAGTGGCTTCTCATAAAAATAAAAGTAAAGGCTCAATATAAGGCATTCGAATAGTTAGTGCATAACTTCCCTCTTTTGTGACAAATGAGTTATGAATGCTTGCTTGAGTTCAGTTCTCAAAGAGAAAAGGAAGAGGGAGAGATAGTAATTGATGTTTTCATTCCTACTACAACTTTGAAAGGAGAATTTTCATAAGATAATGACACTGACCACAATTTTGGTTCATACTTATTGAGTCCAGATGAAGAAAAAAGTGTATGGAACATTTCTAATATTTCATTTCTAATAATTCTTTTGAGTCATGGATCCCTTTGGAAATCAAGTGAAGTTTATGAGTCTTCAGTGTTTTTAAACATATGAAAAATAATCCTCTGTAAATGTAGGTAACATATTAACAACTAACAGTGTTTATCATCTCAAAGTAGTGATAAGTACACACAATTTTTTGATATCTTCAATAATTTGAATATAATATAAAAGATTATGATTTCTTTGGGTAATGAAGTCACCTAGAATCACTAATGTTATTGCATTTCATTGCTTACACTTAAAATGCTAAATTTAAGTTATAGGATAGTAAAAATAAAGATATACATATTTTTCTTTTCCAAATTAATCACACTCCCCCACCAAATCTGTGTATAGAAACTTTGGGTTTGGTGAGTCCTAGTTTAAGAACCCCTGAGTTAAAATTAGGTTACAGCTTTAAATTGCCTGTGAAATGATTTATACTTCATACTAATGTCAAGAAAAGCCATTACTTATAAAATCTGAGCAAAAGTTTAAAATTGACAGCAACAACAAACAGCAAAAACCCCATCTGTGCCCACCATGAACAAACTAGCAACCACAGACAGGCTTAGTCTAAGGATAGAGAAAGCTGTATGCATTAGACTTCAAAAAGGATTTTGGGAAGCTTGCCAGTGTAAATTTAGGCCACTTCCATATTTGACTAGAATAAAAACAACTGTAGATAATTTATAGACTTATTATAGACTGATTTGATGAGCCAGGTACTATTTGTGCTTGATCGCACGTTCTTTTTTCTACCATTTCTCCAAGTGAAATTTTTTCTTTGGTTAATTTTCTGTGTAATGTTAGCTATGCCAATTACATGGGAAAGGGCAAGTTACTTAAATATTCCGCTCATCAGTTTTCTCTTGTGAAAAATGAATGGGTTAAGCTAAATGATCTTTAAGGTGGATTACAGTAGAAAGAGAATTAGTTTTGAAGTTAAACATTAGTTAAAATCCCCATTGCAACATTATTTAATAAAATATGATTTAAGAAAGTTGAGACCCAGTTCATTACAGAGTTGTTAGGAGGATAAAGTAAGATAATGTAATGTTATGTTAATATTATCTTATCTTAATGTTTCTATAAAGCACATAGTCAGCATTAAATAACGTGACTTCATATCCACACACTAATACGCTTGGACTACAAATGTCTGCTCCATGTGTATGAAATCCTAATTGTTATTTTCAAATAGCTGCTTGTTATTGAAAGTACTACGAACATTATGCTACAAAATGCTGGCATAGTTTACAGAAGAAAAACGACCAACATTTTTCCAAATTGCTTATATCGGAAATGATGGAGTGTAGGATATAAAGCAGAGAATATTAAAAAACATGAAGCAGTTTGATAACATGGTCAGATTCTCAGTAATTTCCAATAGTTTTCTAGACCAGGGACACATAAAAATGACTAGGTGTGCTCAGCTTGCTGTGTAAACAACACATAAGTTTCCCTGTTGGGGGCGCCAGTACACAGGGCAGAGGAGGCTGCTCCCCTCCCACTGCCCACCCTGTCCAGGGTCATCCTCACCTCCACACACCCACAAGCCATCCTGGCCCTTCGAGGGCATAGAGCTGAGCCGCTTCTCTTCTATACACAACCTGGTTTGATAATGGTGAATTGTCAAGCAAATAGGACAGGGCACATCACATTCTGCTTTTTAAAATAGTTGTTTGCCAGTTAAAGATATTCTTTACCAACATTCACAGTGGGATCCTAAATGAGAGATTCCTCCAAGTTCTAATTTATTTCAGTAATGCCATGGACTGCATTGTGTCCCCTTTAAATTCTATGTTGAAGCCTTAACCTGCAATGTGATGGTACTTGGTGATGGGGCCTTTGAGGCATAATTGGGTTTAGTTGAGTTCATGAGGATGGGGCTCTCCTGATGGGATTAGTGCCCTTATAAGCAAAGGAAGGGGCACCAGAGCTCTCTCTGCCATGTGAGGACACAGGGAAAAGGCAAAGTCTACAGACCAAGAAGAAAGTGCTTACCTGAATGCAATCACGCTGGTGCACTGATCTTGGACTTTCAACTTTCAGAACTATGAGAAAATCAATAATCTGCTATTTAAGCCACCCAGTTTACGGTATTTTGTTATGGCAGCCCAAGCTGACTAATATAAGTGATAAGGCAATGGGATAAAGAGTGTGACACGAGACAGAGGCATTCTATGTAAGCTGTTAAAATTTTGCATGCTTTGAGATGAAAGGAAATATTTGTAGGAATTTAAAGTCTATGATAATTTGCATTGCTATTATCTTTCTCTCCATGACAAAATATAGGCCCCTCAAAGTATTCACACACTAATCTCTGGAACCTGTGAATTTACCTTACATGGCAAAAGGGATTTTATAGATGTCATTAAATTAGAGACCATGAGATGGGGAGATTATCCTGGATTATCTAAGTGTCCCCACATGTAATCAGAAGGGCTCTTATAAGAGGGAGGCTAAAGGGTGAGAGCCAGGGAATGAGATGTGATAATGGAAGTAGAGGTTGGGGGGTGGCTGGGAGAGAGGGGAAGAAGGAAGGGAGTGGAAGAGACACAGAGAGAAACGATGTCATGATGCTGCCTTCAAAGCTGGAGGAGAGACCAAGAGGCAAAAATGCAGAAAGTAGGAAAAGGGGAGGAAATGAAATCTCCCCTAGAGCCTCCAGAAGGAATACAACCTTGCCAACACATTCTTTTAGGATTTCTACCTCCAGGCCTGGAAGATCATACATCTGTGTTGTTTCAATCCACTAAGTTTTTCGTACTTTTTTACAATAGCAATAGGAAATTAATATGCTACATTATCTAAGTAAATACATTTTTACTTAACTGTTTTTTTCTTATGGCATAACATATGAGCTATTGTATTGAACCAAACAGAAATACATATTGACTATTGAATTTGCCATGTGTGCAAATACAGTCCTAACACAGAAGTCCAATCACTCACCTTCGAGAGGAGTCATAGGAAAACAGTTGAGGAATGATACTTTATCCATCATTTACATTAAAATGTTATGAAATATCAGGAGTATATTAAAAATAATTAATGAAATAGCTCGTGTTTAAGACCATCCCCACATGATGCTGATACTTCACTTTTAAAGAGAGTTTGCAAAGTGCATGATTGAGGGGTGGGGGGTTGAGGTAGGAGTTACAATAAAGGGCATCGCACTGTTGTGGGCATCAAGGCTCTTGGCTATACCACTTGCTAGGACCTTGAAAAACTAGCTACTGCCTCCATGCCTCAGTTTCTCAAAATTGGGAAAACTAATACTCCCTACTTCATAAATTAGTGTAAGTAATTAATAGAGGGAATGTGTGTAAAATACTAAGAACAGTACTTGGCACATAAAAATCACTCTGAAAACACTAGCTATTAGTGTTATTATGATGATTATCACCATGATTATTTCCACTAAACTAAACAAATATCCCAGAAACCTAAGGGCTCTTCCATTACCGCAGTGATAGCGAAGCACTGCAATGGCCCTCAGCGAGCAACTACTCTCCTACATCTTGTTGACGGCTGGCAAGACATCACCAACTGGCCACTCACAGTCCTGCTGGTTCTACTATGGCTACACACTAGTCACTCTAGGAAATTATTCCTCCATTTCCATGATTCAGTTTCAACAATGTAAGATCACTAAAAATATATTTCAAAGAAAGGCAGCTGTTTGGATGCTTTTGGAATTTAAATTTTTATTGGCTGAATTATCATCATGTGTGGGCTTCTTTGTTGGCTAGTCAGAGTCTTACACTAACAAATAGTGAGGCCCTTTACATCTGTTGTGTGCATTGTCCTGTATATTCAGTCTAAAAAAAATTCTTACAAAAGCAAATATCAATCATGTGATAAGTGACTTAAACAGGTTACATACATATTTTCTTATTAAAGACAAAAATCTTAATATTATATTAATTTTGTGAAACTGTCTTCTGAATTGTGTTAGTAAATATCCAATAACCAGGGCATATTTATTAAGCTTTCAGTAAATAATTGAATTCATTTTAGTATAAAATGATTATAAAACATAAGAAACCTTTACATATGTACATATAATGTTTATGTAACATATCAAGTATATATCTAACATCTATTTATACATATAAACATATATAATATTCATTTAATATTTCCAAAGCATGAGAGGAAAGCAAAGATTGCATTTGTACAGTGTAGCTATGTGGGATTTGAATTATCTACCTGCATGCTGAGGTGCTGGGGTATGAATTCATATGTCCACAGTGGTCATAAAGAAGACAATGCCAATATTCTATCAGAGATGGACATTGACAACTTCTTAGACTATAGCTCTAAAGTTTTTCAGTGTTGACATAGATGTAATATCACATGGTAATTGCAATGTATATTGTAAATATATAATTATCTAAATAATTCAGTAGCCAAGTGTAATCCACTAGAGAACATGATCTTGTTGAAGTCCTTGAACACAAATGCAAACCACTTGTAATGTCTCGTATTTCCTAATTTATAGTATAAATTAAATATTGTATCTTACTTGAATATCCATCATTGAATATCCATCATTTTGCCATCTAATTACACTTTTTTAGTTAATTAATTTTTTTACTTCAAAATTATACATACTATGTCCCCACTATAGTATATAGTGTAACAACTCATTTATTTGTAAAAACAATGCACATATTAGGTATGAGGTCCCCAGACATTTTTTTATTCGATTGTTTGAATGTGTTATTGAGTCTGTGGTAACAGGCTTAATTTTACTATGCTTTACCTAATTTCCTACATAGTCACAGTGAAAATACGACTCATTCGTTCCATCAGAGGCTCAAGGAGACACGAGATAGCTTCATGATGAAGCTAACATAAGTTCTTCAATAATTTCAGCCTGAAGCTTTGGTTTTATTGACAACCAGATATCGGCACCATTTTCACACATATACAGACTATTTGGTGGGCTTAATTTCTTCACCAATTCAATAAACATTTATAGGTAATCTCAAAAGCCCAGCACTGTTTCAATTATTGGAAATATAAATAACTATTTTATTTGTCAAACTTTATAAAGGGAAAAATGCAAAAGTGATTTTCAGATTGCACATTTTTTATTGGCTTATTATTGCCTTAGCACAGAATCAGTCCTAAGAAGAACATTAAGAAATGATCCAACTGTTTTCCTATCTTTGACATGCCTTATACAGACTTTACTTAAAATATCTGCATTTGCTATGAGGGAGGAAATGAAGACAGGGCTTTTTATACTCCACTATGCAGACTCTAGGCTGCTATGCATCTGAGGAAGAATTTTCAGAGGTAGGGAAACTGCTGAATGAGGGGGAAAGGTGAGAAATGAAGCGATACTACCCGGCATCATGTTGGTGCAGAGCAGACTGTGCCCAACGTCGCATGCTTCACAGGTGCCACCTGCTTTTCCTGATTATTCTTGGCGCCAGAGGGTTGGACTGAAATTGTCCATTGGGCCCTCTGGTAAGAATGTAAAAGGTTATTTAAATCAGGACTATGTTTTTTTTAAAATAACAAGAAATTTCCTTAGGAATTACAATAACATATTAGAGCCACATGTAGTTTATGAAGTGATTAACTGAATCAGAAATACATATAGTGTATATAAAAATATAGTAACATATAAAATGATTCTGATTCATCTTCTGTCCTTCTCACATGAAAATTGATGTAATTCTTAGCTTATCATGCACAATTGGTATCTATATCCTCTTTTCACCAGAATCTGGTTTGGTATCATTTTCAACATTCTCTTGCATTTATATTACCTATGTCCCAAATGGTTAGCTTTGGAAAGATTGATATCAACACAAACTTCAGAACTTCAGAGAATTCTTAATTTATGTAGTCTGCTAATGTCCAAATTCCAAAAAAAAAAAAGCCCTGATTCATATCTTTTTCAATTACTGATATAATATTAGCTAAACCTGTTACTACCAGCTACTGGCTCAGTCCTGGCAGTAACATAGGAGGGTAAGTGCTCCTTCTCATAGACTTCTTATAGAATTTATGGAGCAGCGGACAGTTGCTTTAACTGAAAAGTGTACTGTCTATGATAGATCATTGAGTTTTGTCTTTTCATTTGAAATTTGAATTGTGCTGGGGCAGTAAGATAAATTCTATAGTTCATTTGAACTTTGAGTCTGAAGAAAACTGTTGCCAGTTTCCCCCATACCATCTTTGACTCTATGGTACACTCTGGTTTCTAGCAGCAAGAATCTCTCCCAGATACTGCAGTGGAGGAGTCTAGGGCTTCATTCTTCAACTGTTTCATTCTCATTCCTCTCTGGTATTTAATTCGAAGCATTTACCATTATATCTTATATGATAAAATGATGAGTATATATACAAGTTATTTAAAAAGAATCCCTTATTTAGATAGATTATTTCAAGAAGATAAAACATCAAAGTTTATTACCTTGAAAAATACACACTTTATTCCTTTTTCTATCAAAAGACAACTGCTCTTAGATATGCAGACAGAGACGCATGGATGAATAGATTAACAAATAGATAATCTCATTTTATCTACCCCTTAAAACTAAGTTGATTATTTTGTTTCATGAAAAAGAAATAATAAAAAAAAACTATCAGATATACGTGAAAAAGACTGAGTTCTTGTCAGTAAAAAAAAAGAATGTTTTCCCTCTTCATTGCTGCTTGAACAAAAACTGAAAAAGAGGTTCTAGGTAAGATTATTTGATATAAAGTCTATCATGTCATTAATGAAATTTCCATTAAGCACCATGTTGTTAAGCCTTGTGTTATGCCAGACATTCATTATCATAGGAAGACTTGCTATATTATGTAAAATATAGGATTTATTCAAATTAGAATGACAGACACTATACGGAGGTAATGCATATATCTACCAGGATTAGCATATATAATATTTTGAGAGATACTGATCCTTCATGCTGCAAATATAAATTACAAGCTAATAGAAAATTTCAAAAAAAAGCCTTTAAATGTTTTATGGTTAAAAATAGTAATTAAAAGGGATTAATTTGCTTCCTGCTTTTTAAAAATTAATTCAAAAGCATAATGTGGTATGCAATATACCTCTAAGAATTGTGTTTTTATATTACTGTTCCCTTCAGAGTTCACTAACTCTAGACAAATGCTGCATATTTTATAAACTGCCTTTTATGTCTCCAAAAATGTCTATTTTCTGAACAGACTGAGAAAGATACTTCCTCGTCTAATGTATCACTCTGAAGTCTAGAGGACAGCGGTGACGAGGTCAAAAGGAGCTTAAAGCAGCAGGATATTTCAATTAATAAGACAAGATAAATATTTGAGTAGCTTTAAAGGTTCATTTCTCATAAAGATTTTAGATAACTATCATATGTTATATAATGACTTAATTTTCCTAATCATCATCTGGAATTCCCTTCAAATTAAAAATATATATATATATGATATCGATATATTTTATTTGACATATCCTCCCAATGAAACAATTACTTTGGTAAATTTAATGGCTTTCCTCCTAACTGATAGAGCTGTGCAATGTTCACCATTTGGCTATTAAAATAGTTTAATTAAATCAGTCACCCTAGTCCCATCTGTTACATACTGATCTCAAGCAGAGAAGCTGTTGGAATCTCTCCAGGGCAGTGAATGTACTTAGTTCCTTTCATGGCTCATTGGATGTCACAAGCAGGAGGACCTTGTTCTTGGTTTGAAATTATAACTAAGGCTCTGGGTATACAATAGTACCCAGTGAATGTTATGGAAATTAATTCAGTTCTGTTTTCATACTCTTAGAATGCTTGCAGAGTAAAAACAACTATGGTCCATGTCACTGTTGAGCAGCCTACTCTTCACCATGATCTAGGAAAGAAGCATCAGGAGAATTTCTGAACATTCTACCTAGTTCTAATCAGAAGGTTATGAGTCCCAGAGCCTAGGTCTATAGGAACATGGGTAAACTGGTTGGTCTAGTAATCAAAGCTAAACCTGATCACGATCTCAGAGTTCAGCCACAAAGACAGATTCATAAGTGTGGAAGATCTATCTTTCCCAAAGATCACAGGACCCACACTATCAGTATTTTCCAATCTGCTTGATATACTATCATAGTAAAAATGATCTTAATATGTTGATTAGGTAAATTTAGCTGAAAAAGATAGCACTCTATTTTCATAATTGATAGGTGAGGAAATTGCATTTTTCTCTGCAATTGCTGCCGCTATTTTTCAGCACTGACTACTTGATTCATGAAATGTCAGGTGTTTTTTGCAAAGAAAAGATTATTTTTTATCATTATGGTTTAATAATTAGATGGGTTAGTCTAGCTGACATGGCTGTTTCCCAAAATGCACATCTACACACTACTAATTGTGAGGAGGCTTCATTATAGAGAGCTGGCAATGAAACTCATACTTCAGATCTTCTTGGCATTATGCAAGCCATGAAGTGTAAATAAATAAACACATATTTTTATTCAAACAGCAAGCCATATAACATACCTATATGTATATATACAAATGGGCATATGCTTTTTTTCCTTATCTTATTCCTTTTTTAACATTTCAAATATTTGCTTTATCAAAACCATTCATGCATAAAACTTAAAGAATCAACACTTCTACCAGATTTAAAAATAAAATTCAGTTCCCTTAAAAGGCAACCATTTTTACCTCTTGTATCTTGCTAACAAAAAGGTTAAAAGTTTTTCATAAATTTGGAGAGAACTTTATTTCTTAAGAAAGAAATCACACCTGCAGGCTGGGAAGGAGGCCTCCAGCTAGAACTGGAGGCAGACACTTCAAAGGAAGAAAAGTGAGGCAAGAATGTATGCTCTAAAGGTTGGCCATGCATACGTATCAACAGGTTACAGGAGGTGTTATGAATATGCAGGATGGGGGTGTGCACATGTACAGTAAGCAAACAAGCATGTTGCATATGTCTCATGTTCACTTTGGGGAAGGAGAGTTAGCATTTAAATGTGTTGCATTAGGCCCTTTTGGTTCAACAGGTGAAGCAGGGCCACCAAGGCATTCAGTTTGAAGCCTCTGTAAACCTGCCAGAACCAGTCCATGGTCAGCTTTTTACTTACTAGGAGACAGTTACTGAAATCATTTTTTTGTCCAGTCAAAGCTGCAGTTACGGCTTGCAGAACAGTGGGGGTCAGTTCGTAGGGGTCTGGAGGTGAATGAGCAGCAATTGTTTCAATTGGTTCTCTCCAGGCCAGTGCTTGTTTAGCTGCTAGAGAAAAAGAAAAACCTTGTGGCAGTTAGAATATAGTATATTCTTTAGGTGCAGGGGTACATGACTTAACCCTTGTCTGGCATGGTCTTGGGTCTTCTTTATGATTTGATATCTTATTACAAGGAGTCTGCTGCATCAATCTTGTGATTGCTGTTTGAACATTAGTGCTCCTCAGTTGTTTTATCTAAACCATAAAAGGGAGAGGGTATAACGAGGTGTGTCTGGCCTCCCCTCCTATCATGGCCAGGAACTCAATTTAGGAAGTTTCTCTGGGGTCACCTTGGCCAAGACAGGGTCTGTTCAGTTAGTTGGGGGACTTAGCATTTTATTTTTAGTTCTCAATCCAAATCTTTGGGCATTCGCTTCCTTTTATACAAACTACATGCTTGTTTGTATCTATTAACCTTCTATTATGGCTCTGTTCTTCTTGTTTTTTTTTTTTTTTTTTCCTCTTTCTTCTCCCACACACATGCAACTTCTTCATCTACCCTTTCTCCTGATAAGGTCACATCCTACTTGCCTCTGATCAATACTCAGGGTTAACATGTGGGTGACTCTGTGTGCTGCCCAGAGCTCATTTAACTTTACTTGGCCCATTCACCTTCCGACTCACCTAAGTCTACCATTTCAATTCTTCTCTGTTCAGACCACCAACACTTCCTGCTGAATCTTCACTCACAGCTGACCTTGCTTCCTATTTTACTGAGAAAATGGATGTAGAAAGGAGAGAATGTCCACAATGTCTCACAGAGAGCACCCCTTCCCCTCATCCACCATACCCTCTGCCTTCTCTCCATGAATGCAGATGAGAAGTCGGTGATCCTAACTCATGCCGGCCGCCCACCTCCCCCACCCCATGTAACAGGTCCCACTCCCTCTGGCACACTGTAGACATTTGCCACAATAATTATTTCTTTTCTGCATAGCTGTTGGATCTGTATTATTATCAAACACTTTTCCTACCATTTTAAAGAAGAACAATTCTCTTTAAAAACATTTAACTTCAGTTCCCACTTTTGACAGCTTCTTTTCCCACCCATTAAGGCAAATCTTCACAAAGTACTGCCTAGACAGACTAGCTATCTTCAATTAAACTCTTCACATTTTCTCTTGAGCCCTCCTCATCCATGATTTCATTTTCTCCACATTTGTAAAATCAGTAACAAGAAGACAAATTCCCAATTCTTCATCTAACTTGAGTATCAACATCTGATGTAATTTTGTCCTGAAACATTTTCTTCACTTGGATTCCAAAAAACACCTGGTATATTGACCATTTTGAAAATTTGAGTCTCCTTTGCTGATCTTGCCTCATCCCTCTGCCCTCTAAATGTTGGAAAGTCCCAGGACTATCTTCTATACACACTTAAACCCACCATGATATCACCTAATCTCATGGCTTCAAAATCGTATCTCCAGCCTGAATCCTTCCTCGGCATCCCAGAGTGTTACATCTAACTGCTTATTCCACGTTTCCACTTGGATGTCCAATTGACATTTCAGCTTACCATGCTTAAAAAAATAAAATAAAAAGGAAAAAAAGAAAGAAAAACTGCCTTTGCTCCTACCACTAGTAAAATTTTATTTTGGCGTTATTATTTATTGTCTTTGCCTTTAATTCATTCAATCCAGCAGCCAATCTTACTAACTCTGCCTCCTAATTATCACCAAAATACAGGATCTAAACTCTCTTTCCACCTGTACTGCTTCACCTTATCCAAAGCCAACACTTTCCCTCATCTGTAGTCTTGCAAATGCTACTAACTGGCATAGCTGCCTCTGCCTTAGTTGCCTGTTTACTCTGCTCTTAAGACAGCAACCAGATTGAATGAGTTTAAATGTAGGATCACACCATTTCTCTACTCAAAATGTTCCAATGGTTTCCATTCATATTCTAGTGAAAGCCAAAGTCTATGAATTCCTGAAAGATTAAACAATCTCTTACCTCTCTGTGCTGGTCTCATAATATATTGGTCCTTGTGCATGGCACTTAGTGTGCTCCGATTCTCTTACGGTTCTGAGGACAAAAAGGTACAGACTAGTCATTCTGCAGGGCATTTGGAGAGCTGTTGTAAATTTGTAAACTCCTTTCCTTAAATTCTAGGAAATTTTCTTGAATTATCTATTTGATTAGTCTCTCTGTTTTCTCATCTATCTCTTTTAATTCAATTATAGAATGCCTGGAATTTTTTCATTCTAATCTTTTCTCATAATTTTGATCTTTGTCTTTCTGCTCTACCTACTGGTGAATTTTTCAACTTGATCTTCCAAAACTTTTATTGAGTTTCATTTCTCCTTTCTTGATTTTAATGTTCCAAAGATCACACTTCTGTGGTCTGTGTGTATATGGTGTATATGTGTTTGTGTGTGTGTGTGTTGTTTCAAGAATAATCTTTGTTTTTTGGGGTGGGGGCTGGCATATTTTTCACATTTCATACTAGCAAAATATTTTCTTTTTATTATTAGATTTTTTTTTTGAGACAGAGTCTCACTCTGTTGCCCCAGCTAGAGTGCTGTGGCGTCAGCCTAGCTCACAACAACCTCAAACTCCTGGGCTCAAGCGATCCTTCTGCCTCAGCCTCCTGAATAGCTGGGACTACAGGCATGTGCCACCATGCCCGGCTAATTTTTTCTATTTTTGGTAGAGACAGGATCTCGCTCTTGCTCAGGCTGGTCTCAAACTTCTGAGCTCAAACGATCCACCTGCCTCGGCCTCCCAGAGTGCTAGGATTATAAACGTGAGCCACCATGCCCGGCAGATACTAGCAATATATTTTCTTATCTCTCCAAGGATATTGATGGTAATGTTTTGAAATTTTCTATTCCCTGAAGAGTCTCTATTTCCTTCAATTAAAAAAAAATCTTTTTATTTGTTGTTACCATTATTTTTGTTTTAGAGGTTTTTCCCAGTGGGCTTCCTTTGACCCCACTTATTTTGAGGTGGCAAACTAAAAATATGTTTAGATATTCCAATTGTTATGCCCACTATGATCTTCTCCAAGTGGTGATTCAGCCAGGTGATTTGCTGGGGAACCAATAGTGCCCGTGTCAATATCGGGCATTCTTCTCTTAGAGTTATTATTCCTCTGATCTACAGAGTTCAGCAGGAAGAGGATTTAGAATATGTAACTGCTTCCCTCCCAACTTTAGTTTTTTTATTCCTCTCCTTTCAACCTCATTCTACATAATTATCATTCTCCATCTTATCTGTAGGGTGACCAAGAAGTGCTCATGGTATTTAGAAAACCTTCTAAGAATGATCCATTTTAGATCATCCTATCGACTCCTAGTCATAACCTTCCCCCAATACTCTCCTTCGCCACAGGATTTTGTAATCATGGGTATGTTAAGTCAGTAAGTTTTTTTTTATTGTAATTTACATATCATGTCATTACTCCATTTTAAGTATACAATTAAATGGTTATTAGTGGTGATCACTGTGAAGGGGAGGGACATGCTTGAAATGTATTTGGGAATGGGTATTAAGGGTCTCAAAGGTAGGAAATCCTCTAAAACTGATTTATGTGAATAGCTGTACAACTTGGTAAATTTGCTAAGTCAGTAAGTTTATACCACATGCTTTACATCTTCCAAAATGCTGCTGCATTTTTCTCCTCTACCATTTTTATCTTTCCTAATAATTTTGCTTGATGTCTTTTTTTCTTATTTCAGAATATTATGAGGGTACAACTGTTTTGGTTGCGTGCATTGCTTTTGTACTGCTTGAGCCAGAGTTATAAGAGTGCCCATCATCCAGATAGTGTGCACTGTACCCATTAGGTATGATTTTACGCATCCCCTTCTCCCTTGTCCCCCTCTCACCTGCATGATTTCCACTGAGCTTTACTTCCATTTGTGCACATGAGTACTGATTGGTTAATTCCAATTTAACAGTGAGTACCTGTGGTGTTTGTTTTTCCATTCTAGCGATTTTCACTTAGGAGGATAGTCTCCAGTTTCCCCCAGATTGTTGCAAAAGGTGTTAATTAATCTTTTTTTTTTTTTTTAGAATATTACAGGGGTACAAATGTTTAGGTTACATATATTGCCTTTGCACTACTCAAGTCATAGCTACAAGTGTGCCCATTCCCCAGACAATGCACACCATGCCCGTTATGAATATACCCATCCCTCCTCCCCCCTCCCACCTAATTAATATTACTGACACCTAATTAATATTACTTCCATATGTGTACATAAGTGTTGATCAATTAGTACAAATTTGATGGTGAGTACATGTGGTGTTTGTTTTTCCATTCTTGGGATGCTTCACTTCAGAGAATGGGCTCTAGCTCCATCCAGCATAATGCAAGAGGTGTTAGTTCACCATATTTTTTTGTGTATGAGTAGTACTCCATGGTATACGTATGACACATTGTAATAATCCACTCACATATTGATGGACACCTGGACTGTTTCCACATCTTTGCAATTGCAAGTTGTGCTGCTATAAATATTCCAGTGCAGATGTCTTATTTATAGAATGTCTTGTTTTCCTTTGAGTAACCCAGTAGTAGGATTGCTGGATCAAATGGTATCTCTATTTTAAGTTCTTTGAGGTATCTTCATATTACTTTCCATAAAGGTTGTACTAGTTTTCATTCACACCAGCAGTGTAGGAGTGTTCCTATCCCTCCACATGCACACCAACATTTGTTGTTTGGGGACTTTTTGATAAAAGCCATTCTCACTATTGTTAAGTGATATCTCATTGTGGTTTTTATTTGCATTTCCCTGATGATTAGGGATGTTGAGCATTTTTTCATATGTTTGTATTGGCCACTAGTTTATCCTCTTTTGAAAAGTTTCTGTTCATGTCTTTTGCCCAATTTTTGTTGGGGTGCTCTTATTTATTCTTACTGATTTTCCTGAGTTCTACATAGATTCTAGTTATAAGCCTTTTATTGGATGTATAGCATGCAAATTCTCCCATTCCATAGGTTGTCTGTTCACTCTAATGATAGTTTCTTTGGTTGTACAGAAAGTTTTGAATTTGATCAGATCCCATTTATTTATTTTTGTTGATGCTATGATTGGTTTGGGGTCTTCCTCATAAATTCTTTGCCTAGGCTGATATCTGTAAGAGTTTTTCCAACATTTTCTTCTATAATTATTATAATTTCATGCCTTAGGTGTAAGTCTGTTATCCATCGTGAGTTGATTTTTGTGAGAGGTGAAAGGTGCAGATCCTGATTTAGTCTCCAACCTGTGGCTATCCAATTTTCCCAGCACCATTTATTGAATAAGGATTCTTTTCTCCAATTCATGTTTTTGTCTGTTTTGTCAAAGGTCAGATGGCTATATGAGGATAGTTTTATATCTGGGTCCTCAGCCCTGTTCCATTAGTCTATGTCTCTGTTCTTGTGCCAATAAAATGCTGTTTTGGTTACTATAGTCTTATAGAATAGCTGAAGTCTGGTAAAATCTATGCTTCCAGATTTGGTCTTTTTGCTTAAGGTTGCTTTGGCTGTCTGGACTCTTTTATGGTCCCAAAGGAAGCATAGAATAGGTCTCTTCACTCTAGCCCTAGAACTGTTTCCAATGGGAGGAAAAAGAGATGTGCATATCCACCCTCTCTTCCAAATGCTCCTATATATTGAATGCACATGTTATTAGAATCACTACCAAGAAGATCTTATTAATCTTTCCCACCTGGGGTGGCTGTGAGGTTGCTGGCCATCACAGTAGTGTGTGGAGTATGGAGAGTGGGCAAGTGCATATACAGGACAGGGCAAAAAGTGAGGGTTCACTAGGACAGAGTATGTGCAGCTCCCCATGGCTGCCATGGATGCAGTTGCCCAGGAGTGACAGGAGACCAGCAATGACCCTGGATGCTCAGACAGGGCCCGAACCTCCCTTGCCACTGCCAGGAGGAGTGCCCTTCACCATCCAGTGGAGCCCCCGGAGGGCAGAGACCTGGCCGCCGTTCCAGACGTTCAGTGGCTCTGGGGAGCAGATGGGCCAAGCACCTCTAGCTGTCATGCAGGACGTCCATCTCCACCATCTCTCCACAAACAATTCCTCCACATTGGCTTAGGAGCCTACTTCTGAAGCTCATTATCTTCTTTGTCAAATGGTAGAGTGGCTGGATAGTCCTTTTCCAACTAGGAGAGGGCCTGAGATAGGAGAAACAAGATATAGGAGAAGCCTGGTGTATGTTCATGTTTGCCAACATTGTCCATTTTGGGAAATACACTTTCAGGAAATAACATCTAAAACTTTGCTGAACTTTTTAATCTTCCTCTCCGGGTTAGCCGGTGGATTTTTCTCGTGTTCTCAGCTACTTAGTACTCTGTGGGCAAGACAGGGTGACAGCCAGCCTAATATCTTCATAATCATCATGCTAGGCATTCAGATGACAATCTATGGGACCCTCTAGAAGGTCAGGTGAATTTTAGTGCAGCCGCCAGCCAACATAAAGTTGAGAACACAGATGTTGCTGAAAAACTACATCAGAAGGTAAAAATTCTTTGTTGCTTTGTGATATGGCCTTGAGATCTAAAGAAAAAGGCCAAACATGTCAAAGCTACTTGAACCCAGCATCATAATAACATGTTGTTTGTGAGTTCAGAAGAAAATAAAGACTTCCCTACTGTGGGGTTAAAAATCAAAGAAGGTATATCCCAACTACACTGGAGAAGAAAAACTTTTCAGTGTGTTCACAACCATCAGCTAGAAGGTACTGAATGGTTTACAGAAGCAGGTGATGATGACACACATGTCATACTGACAACTTGAGGTGGCTTCTTGCCAAATAGAACCCTGAAGAACTCATTTACTTTGGGAGAAAATTTAGGCACTGTATAAAGCAGGGCTACGTGAGTGAGGGAGCACAATGTGTACTGAACAAAGGAACCTTGAAGAAGTTCGTTGCTGCATCCAAAACAAACAAATGCACGCAAAGTTCATCCACTGAAGGCTGAGAAGAGGTGGGGAGATGTATGGAAATCATAAAGATAGAAGCAAGGGGTTCTAGAGATCCTACTGAAAAAGAAACTTTCTATCCCTTTGTACCAGAAGACCACTTAATCAAAGGGCATCTAACCAGAACCTTTTGGTATTGGAAGTGTAACTATTATCCTCCCAACAAGGTCCTGGTTGCTATTTCAATCTTGCAGGTTCTTTTCACTATGTGTGTTCTACAGCTATATACAAATTAGAATATCTTGTTTATCTTCTTCATCCATATGGTTATTTACATAGATGTCAGTCTCCCTTCTCTGGGAATATACTAAAGGAAATATGTAAAACACACAAAAATGAAGATTCAAAGGTAAAATTAGGAAATTCTTGGAGGAAAAACATAAATGAACAGAGGTAAAATATCTAACATTGAACTGAAGAAAGACATTTGTATTTCTGTTTTAGAATACGAGAATCCCAGTGAGGACTCCTTTCTAGATAAACATTCCATATTAGAAATATTTCATATGTATGGCTGTCAACTGAAGCTTTAAGTGACCTGTGCAGTCTATTAAAATGTGTTTTGATATAATTTATATATTTGTATATGGCTTTATACATACATATACACGTCTGTGCGTATATATATATATATATACACACACATATATGTATATAAAGCTATATTGTGTTTTTACAATGGTGGGCAAGTAGAGAATCTGAAGATGCTTTTGCCTATTCCTGATCACATATTATAGTCACTGAGAAACCAAAGCTGTTAAATGTGCTCAAACTACACTGCTGCATGGTTATAATACACATACAATGGTGGATAAATCTGCTTTAAAAATTTTATAAGGAAATATTGTTATTCAATGTTGTTTGTAAACTCAAAACGTGAATTTGTATTTGCAGTGATTATTTATAATTGGCAGTACTTCTTCCAGGAAAAGGTAGGATATGAACGGTACTAGTTGTAAACATGCATTAATGAAGCCTCATTTCAAAAGAAAAAAGAAAAGCCCATCTGTGTTATTCAAGAGTCTACTAGAATATAGCTTTACTTTTCTAACATAACACTAAATTACAAGAACTTCAAGCTGAAAATCATTCAGTTAGACAATCATATTGCATTGCATTTTCAATATCTCCGCTAGCTGCTGTACACAATATGTAAAAGGCATGACTTTTGCACTTGGGTTATTTGTTATTTGGATAATAGTTATATTTAAATGACTTGTATGAAAAAAAAAGGAGAAAACATCTAACTGACACATTGTGTGGTTCTAAAAGTAAAATTAGGAATATAAACTATTTTCTGGAGAAGAGAGAAAACACGTTCTCTGGAGGATGAAGCTGGGCTCAGATTTAGAGGAATGGGTGAGACTTGGAGGGTGGGAACGTAGGTGAAAAGGAGGAAGAAGCTTCCATTTCAATGCATAACAGAATAAGTTCATAGTCTCTCGTACCAGAGCATATAGATATTTGGTAATTTATTGCAAAATAAAGGATTGCTGAAATGAGAATGCAGTTTTGACAGAGCTGTAAGTCATGTCTGACTGTAATAATCTTGTTAGGTGTCACCGAGCAGTGGGAAGAGGATGCTTGCCAGTCAAGCTTTCAGATGACACCCTGGTCCTGATCTACACCATGTCCACAATCTTGTGGATTGTGGATTTCAGTGGATTCCTGATCCACTGAAATTGTGTGCTAATAAATATGTGTCATTTCATCCCCTCATTTTGTGGTCATTTGTTTCACAGCAACAAATAACTAATACAAACACATCCATTTGACCTAATAGACAAAAGATGCTAGTGTAGGTGACTAGAAGAGGAAACTATTGCACAGGCAATATTCACCTGGTGTGTAGTCATAACAGGCAGCAATAAATGCATGCAAAAAAAAGTAAAATTAAATGTCATACATTTACAAACCCTTCTAATTGTTTAGACCTAAAGTTTTTGAGTTTATAACTGTGATAGAATCCATGTGAATTAAGATTTTGCAACTCCTGCTGCTGCTACTACTACTTTTTTCCTTATATTTACTGAGAACTTTTTTCTATGGGAGACACACTTCTAAGCACCCTCTGCATATTTAAGCAGTTAAATTGTATAACTGCCTTATGAGATAACTTCCTTTATTGTCCATCTTACAGGTCATGAATCTTAACTAGGAAAACATAAAGAGTGGGAGAGCCAAGCATTGTGATCCCAAAACTCATGTTCTTAGAGATAAGGTGCTCTTTTAATGGTTTGAGATAGCAAAAGATAGGAGGATAGAAAATTAAGTTAATAGAATTATGCCTGCATGATTGTAACATAACTTTTATCCTAATGATAAATGTACCATAACAATAATAAAAGTTTCAGAAATGATGTGAACATATATATTCCATGAACCACATAGTTATTAATATTATATCTCTGCAAGTATAAATCCTATATTTCATCATGAACAAGCCCTGAGATCTGTTGTAGACCTTAAAATCTTCTTGTCTAATGGACTGTAGCACTCATTTGTCTATTAATTTCAAAACAATTATTGAGAAACTGCTGTTTACAATACAGGTTTGTAGAAGATGTGCTTGTACAGGGTAAGATCACCCACAAGCAATCATCCCGCATTGTGGGTATATTTGCATTTGGTAAATGGAGACATAATCCTATGTCCAGGGATTAAAATACAAACCATATCGCAATCATTTATCATTCAAGAAACTGCTGGATGATGGAAGATGAAGGAGTTATAGGAGTCAAAGTTGGCTATGCTTCCAAGCTGGGGGCAATTATATGGGAAAAAGATGGTGGCGTTCGGCTGCATGAATCTGAGATTCCACAAAGGTTATATCTACATTTAAAGGTAAAAAACATAAATAAATGCATCATTAAGAGAACAGGAAAAAAGTATGCTTTATTCTTTTTAACCTTAGTTCTAGACAGAAGAAAATTCAAAATCACAAATCACCCCTCATGTGGGTTTCAGGTATAAATTCATGTTAACCTGTGTTCCAAAAATGCTCTAGGAGAGTTATGTAATTTATAGTGGCCTTAGATTGTCATTATTCTAGGGTATTTTCAGAAGTAAGGAAAACCTTGGGACAATTGATGAAATTTTGACTATAAACTGTTAAAAAATAGTATTGTATCAGATTAGATAACAGTATTCTATCAATGTAAAATTTCCTGATTTTGATAATTTTATAACAACTATGTAAGAGAATATTCTTATTAAAAATATATATTGAAAAGAAAAAAAAGTAACGTCAACTTAGGTTTAAAGAATTCTCACAGGTGAAGTGGGAAGACCCTGGAATTCACAGTGGAAAGATTACGAAACACCCAAGCCAGGAAGGTGAGCAAGGGCAGCACACACACAGCCCAGAGGAGGGTCAGACCCACAGAGACTTCAGATTTTGGAGATATTAGGCATAGAATATACCGTAACCATATTCAATATGTTTTAAAGAAAGCAATTATGAAAATACAAGCAACACTTAAGAAATAAACCAACAGGTTTAAAAACCAGGAATAGAATATCTAGAAATGAAAATTGTATTTGAAACTTTGAAACTCAATGGATTATATACATAAATCAAGAGAGTTAAACCCCCAAACTATTAGACTGAATTTAGTGAGAAAAATATATGGAAGTTGAAAGAAATGGTAAAAATGATATAGACAATGATATGACACATATTTAATTAATTTTCCCAAGGAAAGAGTAGGAAAAAATGGAAAAGAGGCTCTATTCAGAGAAATAATATCGGAGAGTTTTACAGCTATAAGACAGAAACCTCAGATCCAGAAAGCATGGAAAATACAAATAAAAAGAAATCCAAACCTAGACATTTGATAGTGAAATAAAGAACCTCAAAGAAAAAGAAAAAAAAAATTAAAACCATTCCTGCAGAAAAGACAGATCACCAACAAAGAAAGAACAATTAAGTTTATACCTGACTAATTGCCAACATCAGTGGGGAACAAGAGTATGGCAATATCATAATTTAAACTTCCAAAAGAAAATAGCCACCAACTTAAAATTCAAAATTCAAATTGGGAATGAAGTTTTAAATTTTCTGATACCTAAACCCCAAAAGTGTTTATCACCAACATACTTTACTAATGGAAATTCTAAAAGACACATTTCAGGAAGAAAGAAGTTTAAGACACACACACACACACACACACACACACACACACAAAATTGGCAAAAAAAAAAAAAAAAGGACTTTAATTTAGCTATATGGGTAAATACAAATGGGCATTCATTCTATATAACAATAATATATGATGTCTGGTCTGAGAAGTTGGAATAAAGCCACCAAACGTGACGGTGAGGAAGACTCAGCCTAAGTGGTAAATTTCTCAATTAATTTGGGGGAGTAAAAGAGAGGTCTGTAGGCAACACAGAGCTGCAAGGCAGCATAAATGTTAGAGAACAGGAGAGGATCAAAGAATCAGTCTTTGGGTTTTGGTCTAGGGGAAGAAGTCCCTGATGGCTGATTCTACCATAAGGAAATGTAAATTCCTAGTGAAGCAACATAAACATACAAGTCAAAGTGCCTTTACAATTGCAAGCCCATATGGTCTTTTATGTATTTTAAAAATGCAAGGAGATTAACAAATGAAGGAACCAACCTATCTATGCAGTGATGGTGAATAAAAGTTCTTTACTTCCTGGGCCACTGTGCTGCCTCTGCTCCCTGCTCTCGTTAACATATCATTTTTACTCCTTCATTTGCCCTGGTGTCAATGTAGGCAAAAAAAGCTTTAAGCCTCATATCTCAAGGCAGGTTTTTATGTTTTAATGTATTTGTTTAAAGAAGTCAGAAGGGAGGAGAATATTATTACTCAGCTTAATTTCACTTTGAAAGGAGAGCTCAAGCATCAGATGCTAATGCGTTCGGTTTCCGAAACAATTCCCTTTTGAACAGTAAAAGCATTTCTTTGTCAAAACCGCCTTCCATTTTTTTCTCTCTCCATCAAAGGAATAGAAAAGTGTTGACTTTCTTTTGATTTCTATTTCATATTATGTCAATTCATTATAAAAAGCTTTTGGGGAACAATTTTATTTTCCCAAATATGTTCAAATATGAAAGAATCATGTAATTAATTTATTTTCTAGAACGATGAGGACTGCAAAGTGCATTTATAATAAGGCAGAGGACCAAAAGTAACAAACAAAGCTGGTCATCTTATTTACACCTACTTGAATTTTCTCCAAATATTTGCATTCATTCTTGTTCCATGGACTGTAAAATAACCATTTGGACTTGTTTAATTCCTCATATCTTTTAAAATCTTACCTTGGGAAACAACCACTGTAAATCTCTTTGTGGTCCTGATGCGTTGTGGTTCTATTTGTATAACCCGCCATGGCAAGAGTTCTTATTCCTACATATCGAGTTAGTACTCTGTTGACAACCCTTTCAGCTCTCAAAGAACATCACACATTGATTTACTCCTCTCTTCACTAGAAAAAAGAATCCTACTTCTCTCTCTTTTCTCTACCATTTTCTGACTGGTTTACCTAACGTTCTCTTTACTCTTTCTGCCTCCTAACTCTGAGTATTCTTTAATATATGATCATTGGTCATCTGCCTCTCTCCAACATTTCTTCCCTCTGTGAGCTTGTCTCAGGGCTCAAACTATCCTTTTCAATAATCATGTGATGCTCAAGGTGAGTTGTAGGGTTCTCAGAAAATAATGAAAAGGTAAAATTTAATACACACACTATTCTAAATTTAAGCAGTTGTCCTGGACTGTTATTTTGAACATTGAAAACATGAGTTACATTATAGTTTATCAAGGTTGAACATAAAATTATGAAAATAAACAAATACATCTGTTCCTTTAGAATAAAGCAGTACATCAAGATCTTTGATGTTATTCATGCTTATGTTCTTTATTTACTTAATATTTTGAGAAATAATCTAGGTGTATAATCCCATATCAAATGTACCATCATGATGTTTTTTTCTGGTGCTCCTTCATGACTCTTGACATGAGCTGAATCACTTTGGATAATGATGCTAAATTTAAAACCAAGGATAATAAAAGGAATACATTAACCCAAAATGGTGAGCGTCACAGTTCTCTCATTCCTTCACTCAACCAAAATATTAATTTAATGAACCTCAGAGCAGGTTCAGGAAGAATCATTTTTAGGTTGACCTTTTCCTAATTGGTGTTAAAAGTTTTGTTGTGAGAATACCTGTAAGACTGGCCTTTTTGTTTCAACTTTGTCTTGATATTTTATAACATATTGGCAATTAGAATCAATGTCAACTATTCTTATTTTCAAAAGTCACGAAAAAACACATATTTGATAATTAAAATATAAGGTAATTGTTTCTTGGATGCATAAAATCTGTATAATGAAACATACTTCTAAAATCAATAGTCTTTTGAGCAGAAAATGGACCTCCCCTAAAATACTTTAATCTCATTTGATTTTGTAACACATACTAACAAATAAATTCAATTGTTTTCTTTTCTGAAATTGTTAAGGACTATCAATTACTTCTGATTATTCTGAAAATTATTTCTGAATAATTTAAATTATTTCTGATTTTACCCTTGTCTCTTTCAGGGCACTAATGCTCTTTCTCTCAATTGCCACTGTAATTATCACTGCATAATTTATAAATAATACTTAAAGAAACTATTTTACTATGTAGCTGTTCATTATGTCACTGACTCATTACAAAATAGCTTCACAGTCTGAAGTGTTTCTTACATAGTTCAAAATAAGGCTTAGGGGTTTTGTTCCCTTAACCTGAGGATGGTATTTCCTTCTTAATTAGAAAGGCCACCTAATGAAAAGCCACCCGGGTAAAAGTAAGACTTGTACAAAGATACAGCAAATATAAAGCAATCCAGAGATTCAAGAAGCTGACAGTATTACAGTATTATGAGGAAATTGAATTATTGAATCCTTTAGTAAATGCAAATCTTGTGTTAAAACCATGGTTGCATTTTCTCTTCAGTAGACAATCATTAATCCTGGTATTATCATTTTAGTTCTCTTTTATCTTTACTCTAATTTTCATTTTGTTTTTTTATCTCATACTCAAACTCATATGATATGTAAATAGTATGTGTTACTTAAGAGTATGGCAAATACATTAGTGTGTACATATAATTTAATAACTTTTAAAACTCGGGATAAGTTTGCTTGTTTTAGTTTATTTGTTTTTGTTTTTAAATTTAACACAAGCCAACTATGGAAAATTATTTTTCCAGTGAGTAATTAAAGATTTAAAAATTAAAATGGACTTAAAAGACTGCATTTTTAACTAAATTAGTCAAAAGTAGATTTAGTTTTATGGTTACGTAAAAAAAGTGCTACATATGTACAATGAGGAAACCAATGTATATTCATATAAACTTTTTGTAAGAATTAAATAATAAAAAGGGCTAAATAGATGCTCACTGCAATTTGAATTAGAAACAGACACTAAAGAATTAATTCTTGGAAAATAATTTGATAGTAATAAAATGTTAGATGTCCAAAGTAATTTCTATTTAGCATTATTTATACTATCAAAATTCCTCTATAATTATATGGAGTTGTTGTAATAGTTTATGGTAAAAAAAAGTATAATTCCATTAAAATAGTTAAAATTTCATATGAAATTAAGTTTTGTTATATATTTAAAATTCAAAATCTAAAATTGTAGACTTTGGTAGAAAAATGTAAAACAATATATATTTTGACAGATTTTAATATGTGGAATAAAAATAATTCTGTTAGGTTTGTTAATGTTGTCAGAAGCAGACTATCAGACCTCATACTTTTTATGAATAGTATTTTTGAAACCTACAAAAATAATTTAAAATGTATTCAAGAATCTGTAAAGATTATTGAGAATTTTATTGGATTTAAGATACCAAAACCCAGTTGATTTCAGTGACCCTTATCCTGAAAGCAAACACACACATATACATACACCCACACACAGAGAGGTAAGGAACACAATAAGCATATAAATTATTTGTTTACATGGCTTAGAGAGTATCACAAAGTGTGAGAAATCCAATGGAAAACAAATTCCCAAAGAAACATAAAATATCAAAGATAGCGTTCATACTGTTACTTGCTTTCAGTTTAAAAAATATATCTATATAAGGAAGAAATAATCAGGAACACATTTCTAGAAATGAAGGAAGAAAGAGTGGAAGGAAAGAAGAAAGGAAAAAAAAGAAAAAAATTTTGAAACAATTTTGAAATACTAAAAAAAAAACAAAAACAAATTAAAGCAACAAAATTTATTTCAAATCCGTGTTACTCCTAAAGAACTCTAATGAATGAATGAAGAAATCAATCAATCAATAATTAAGTGAACAAAATAGTATTCTCTTCTTTCTTTGATTAGTGTTTATTTTCTATTTTATAACTATAAACAACATAAAAATGAAAATCATATTTCTGGCTTCAGGAGCTTTTTCCATAGTATACATGCATAAATGTGAGAAAAATGTTTTATTTTATTTTATTTATTTATTTTTTTTATTGCAGCATATTATGGGAGTACAAATGTTAATGTTACCTACATTGCCCTTTCCCCCCTCCCTCCTCCAGTCAGAGCCTCAAGCCTGCCCATCCCCCAGATGGTGCACATTGCACTCATGTATGTATATACCCATCCCCTCCCACCTGCCCGACACCTGATAAATGTTGTTCCTGTGTGTCCACTTAGGTGTGGATCAGCTAATACCAATTTGCTGTTGAGTACATGTGGTGCCTGTCCATCCATTCTTGGGATACTTCACTTAGTAGAATGGGTTTCAGCTCCATCCAGGAAAATACAAGAGGTGCTTGCTATATCACCATTGCTTCTTACAGGTAAATAGTACTCCATGGTATACATCTACCACATTTTATTAATCCACTCGTGTATTGATGGGCACTTGGGTTTGTCTCCACAACTTTGCAATTGTGAATTGTGCTGTTATAAACATTTGAGTGCAAGTGTCTTTTTATAGAGTGTCTTTTGTTCTTTTGGGTAGATGCCCAATTATTTAATGCCCAGTAGTGGGATTGGGCATTTCAGTTGAGTAGTCTGGCATTATTCGGATTGGCTTTCCTTTGTGTGTTACTTGCTTCTTTTGCCTTACAGCTCGTAGAAGGGCCTCTTTAGTTGATATTTTGGTCAGTCTGATGACTGTATGTCATGGTGTCTTCCTGTTTGCATTGAATCTCCCAGGGGTCCTCTGAGCTTCTTGTACTTGGATATCTAGATTTTCAGCAAGGCCTGGGAAATTTTCCTCTAGTATATCTTCAAATAGCTTATCCAACCCTTGCGTGTTTTCTTCTTCCCCTTCCGGAATCCCCATAACCTTCACGTTAGGTTTCTTCACATAATCCCACATTTCTTGTAGGCTTTGCTCTTTTCTCTTATTTCTCTGCTCTATCTCTGTGACTGACTAATTTAATTATTTAATGCCCAATAGTGGGATTGCTAGATCAAATGGTAGATCTACTTGTATCGCTTTCAGGTATCTCCATATTGCTTTCCACAGGGGTTGCACTAGTTTGCAGTCCCACCAGCAATGTAGGAGTGTTCCTGTCTCTCCACATCCATGCCAACATTTATTGTTTTGTGACTTTTTGATAAAGGCCTTTCTCACTGGAGATAAGTGATATCTCATTGTGGTTTTGATTTGCATTTCCCTGATGATTAGAGATGTTAAGCATTTTTTCATGTTTGTTGGCCATTCTTCTGTCTTCTTTTGAAAAGTTTGTGTTCATGTCCTTTGCCCACTTTTTGATAGGGTTGTTTGATTTTTTTTCCTTGCTGATTTTCCTAAGTTCTAAATAGATTCTAGTTATCAGCACCTTATCAGATGTGTAGCATGTGAAAATGTTCTCCCATTCTGTAGGTTATCTGTTTGCTCTCGTAACAGTTTCTTTGGTTGTGCAGAAGCTTTTTAGTTTGATCAGGTCCCATTTATTTATTTTTGTTGTTGCTGTGATTGCCTTTGGGGTCTTCTTCATAAATTCTTTGCCTAGGCCAATGTCTAGAAGAGTATTTCCAACATTTTCCTCTAGAATTCTAATAGTTTCATACCTTGGGTTTAAGTCTGTTACCCAGTGTGAGTTGATTTTTGTGAGAGGTGAAAGGTGCAGATCCTGTTTCAGTCTTCTACATGTGGCTATCCAGTTTTCCCAGCACCATTTATTGAATAAGGATTCTTTTTCCCAGTGTATGTTTTTGTCTGCTTTGTTGAAGATTAGATGGCTACATGAGGATGGTTTTATATGTGGA